>JAUZSV010423960.1:0-10605 GCA_034780495.1 Parotocinclus cesarpintoi
TAATCTTTACCCCACAAGGTGAGATCATGCATGGAGCCCCAGACCAAGGAAGATTGACAGTCATCTTGTGTTTCTTCAATTTTCTAATAATTGTGCCAACAGTTGTTGCCTTCTTACCAAGCTGCTTGCCCATTGTCCTGTAGCCAATCCCAGCCTTGTGCAAGTCTGGTGTCCTTAGACAGCTCTTTGGTGTTGGACAAGGTGAAGAGGTTGGAATGTGATGCGAGTGTGTGGACATTTGTTTTTTATACAGGTAACGAGTTCAAACAGGTCCAGTTAATACAGACAATGAGTGCAGAATACGAGGGCTTCTAAAAGTAAAACTAAAAACACTATGAGAGCCAGAATTCTTGCTGGCTGGTAAGAGATCAAATACTTATTTGCAATGAAATGCAAATTAAGTATTCAAAAATTACACTATGTGATTTTCTGGCCTTTTTATTTTGTCTCTCACACTTGAAGTGAAGCAACAATTTAATAATACAGACCTCCATTCTTTGTAGGTGGGAAAACTTGCAAAATTGGCAGTGTATCAGTGTAGTAATTTGAAGGCAGCAAGCTGGGAAGTACTGTTGGCTCACAGTCCTTGGTTTAATCCCCAGGTGGAGTGGTATGGGTCCTTTATACTTCGGGTACACAATCCAAAGTTTGTTTGTTTATTTGGCCTATTTAACGTGGCCATTTCAGTGATAGACACAAGGTCATATCTACACACAAGGTTATCTCAAGCCTAGTCAACTATACAGTCAAGTTAAAGCAATTTATTCAGTTAAACTAACACGCATGTCTTTGGACTGAAACCGGAGTACCCAGATTAAGCCTATGCAGACACGGGGAGGACATATAATCTTCTCACAGAAAGAACCCAGACCACCTTATCCTAGAGACTAAACCCAGAACCTTCTTGCTATGAGGCCACCCTGTCCATTAATCCAAAGATAGGTTAGGCGTGTTAGGTTAACTGATGTTACTAAAGTGCACCTAGTGAATTACAGCTAAAATCGTTTACAAGTTATTTTCTTTAATAAAAGTATATACAAGTCTATATAAGCCTATACAAGTCCTGACAGCACACCTACTTTTGTAATTAAGGCAAGAGCATACCAGGCACACTGAGGCTAAGGAAGCGGGAAGCACAACAGCTGGTTTAGATAAATCCCTGCCCACATGCAAGACTGCCATTGGCTGAGCGAATGAGCCACACTCAGATCTATGCCCCTCTTGTGACTGGAGTTGATTCTTAGTTGGTCCAGTTGCTGGCATACTGATGCAGTAAGAGCACAGCCATACAGTGGATCTGCAGATAAAATAACAAATCATTTAACAGAACATAGAGAGTTACAATGGAGAAAATAAGTATTTGATACAATGCCAATTTCACAAGTTTTCCCCACCTAGAAAGAATACATAGGTCTGTAATTTTTATTGTAGGTACCCTTCAACTGTGAGAGACAGAATCGAAAAAAAAATCCAGAAAAACACACTGAATTTTGTTTGCTCACCTACCAACCAGCAAGAATTCTGGCTCTCGCAGACCTGTTAGTTTTCTTGACTGTCAATCTTCCTCAGTCTGGGGTTCACCTCGTGGGTTAATGATGATTCTGAGAAAGGTCAGGAATCATCCCAGAACTACACAGGAGGACTTGGTCAATGACCTGAAGAGAGCTGGGACCACAGTCTCAAAGATGACCGTTGGTAACACACTACATAGTAATCCACTACTATGGATTTAAATGCTAAAGGGCATGCAAGTTCCCCCTACTCATACCAGCAAATGTCCAGGCCTGTTTGAAGTTCACCAGTGACCATCTGGATGATCCAGAGGAGGCATTAGAGAAGGTCATGTGGTCAGATGAAACCAAAACAGAGTTTTTTTGTATGAACTCCACGCGCCATTTTTGGAGGAGGAAGAATGATGAGTACAACTCCAAGAACACACCAAACGTGAAGCATGGGGGTGGAAACATCCTACTTTTGGGGTGCTTTTGTGCAAAGGGGAACCCCGTAGAAAATCTTTGGAGGGGGCTAAAACTCAGTGTTGGCCATGAAAAATATTTATTTAATGCAATAAAATGCAAATTAACTATTTAAAAATCATACATGATTAAATCATGTAATGTTTTTGGATTTTTTAAGGTTCCGTCTCTCACAGTTGAAGTGTATCTACGATAAAAATTACAGGCCTCTCCATTCTTTGTAAATGGGAAGTATCAAACACTTATTATACCCACTGTACTTAGAGGCCAATGCTTTGTTCAGAAGAGGCAGACAATGGTGAAATCACCTCTAAAACAACACTCACAAAAACACGAATCAATCTAAATTTGCAAGTGGCTCTGCTTACCTTTAAGCAGACTCCTGCGTCGGCAGAGCTCACCATACACTAGACCTATCAGCAAACTTTGAAGCAGTGAATGACTTGGCTTTGGTTTAGCAAAATAGACCCAAAAGTATGTCACACATATGGGCAGATGCAGGTGTGGTGGCAAAGGCTGTAACACATGCTCCATCACCCCCATCGTTCCTAATAGAATCTTGAGTCTTGCAGATACAGCCACCTACGTAGGAACAAATTAAAACTTCAGGAGACACAGTGAAAAAAAACACTCCAGTATGTATTAATAAATAAAACATTGTGAATTGGACGACTGCATTCAAGTTAGTTGTCTTAGCTGACCATATACGGCAATGTGCAAATTCAGGTAAAATACATATCAATATGAGAAAGGTTCAAATAATTTCAAAATGACATTTGTAAGAGACCATACATTTCTAAATGTAATTTCTAACTATGTGAATTAAAACCAAATAAGTAACGAAAAGGAATAAGCAGAAGTATGATTTTCTTCATCATTACAACTGAATGGTTCTAATCTGTTTTCACCTTGTCCAAAGTGTTGAGATTCAGCTGAGAGTGAGACTTTGGAGGCTCTATCTCCACTTTGATTCTCATGAGATTAAGATCAAGTCTGTCATATTCCTCCACAAAACAGGCATTGCTGGAACTCTGAGACTGCCGACTCAAACCCCCTCTCACCACTCCTCCCCTTCCTCTCCCCCTTTGTCCATGGACATCATTACCATGTGTTGCCTTGTTGACTAGGAGCAAGCCGTAAATGGCTTTGCGAATGTTCAGCGAGGCTTTATGACTGCTAGGCAGTTGACTGTTTTCCACTTGAGCAATCATGATTGTTTTCTGGTGCACCAGAATATCCAGTATCAAAGGGGGCAGCCTGCCTGATATGACACCCATTAAGAGCCACTATGGTTGAGATATCAGTGCTGGTGGAAACTCCTGGAGATCAAGTGGTCCTGGCTGAGTGCTGGAGAAGAATTGAGCCAGACTGCAGGTCGAAGGTAGCTGGTAGTCTTTTACCAATGATGTGAGCTGGTTTCGCATGTTTCCCTTCTGTTTTCCTCCCAGGATTTCCAGGACTTCCTCTAGAGCATCCACAGGACTGGAGAACATTGACAGCCAAAGCAACAGTCCTTCAATGCGAGGGTTAGAATGACTTCCCCTTGCTCTTGTTACCCTCTGTAATGTCACCCGACTAAAGAACATCTCCGGTATTTTGGCAGGGGTGTAGTCATTACCTGTGATGACGGCAAAGAGGGGCAGCAGCTGTTTGTTCATGTGGTTGAAGTGAGAGCAAAAGGTGTTAACAGTAAATCGACGAGCAGGGATGTAACATTCTTTGGCTTTGCCGCAAACATTGTCCCACTCAAAGTATGCCAGTGGCAGGTAGCCACCACGCAAATCAAAGATATAAAAGTCACTGTCATTGGTCAAGACTGGACACCCCCACTGATGGGCCAGAGAAGCAATCTCAAAGTCAGCTTCAGATATACACTGCACCAAAGGTATACCAAGCTCAAAGAGAACATGTTTGAAGACTTCACGTGTAAGCAGTGGCAGAACGCTACCACGAGACCCTCGAGACAGCGAATGGGCTTCACAAATCTTACTCTGAGCTCTGTCACATAGGGTTTTGAACTTCTTATCTGTCTGGTCCATTCCACCATCTAAAACTACAAACGGACGCACATTACATGATAAGAGGGCAGAAAAGAAACGTCGCACTAGAGCAGAAAATGTGTCGTAGTCTCCCCCATTCACTTGGTTCAAACCAGAGGTGAAGTATAGGCGGAAATAGAGGCTGCAGCCATCAATCACAAGATTGGTGTCTCTTAGCTTTAAGTCGGTAAAGAACTGTCGATTTCCCTCTACGAAGCTTGTCAGGCCATGTACTCCCATGATGCAGTAAGCTCTATAATAGAGACGGGCACAAAGATTAAATGTTAGCTCTTGATGAATATAAAGTCACAAAGCTTTGTGTAAGGGGCAACTGTACACCTACTCATTCATGCAGTTATCTAATCAGCCAATCGTGTGGTAGCAGTGCATGTAGTCATGCAGATACAAGACAGCAGTATCAGGTAATGCATCACTTATTAGAATGGGGAAAAAGTGTGATCACAGTTCTATTGACCATGGCATGTATATAGTGCTGTAGGTGCCAGACAGGCTAGTTCAAGTATTTCTCCTGATGTCCAGGAATTTTCATGCACATCACTCTCTAGAGTTTACTCACATACAAGACAGAAAAGCATCTCAGAATTCACAACAGGTCAATTCTAAACTTTAAACACTAAACAACTTTCTAGATACATTCTGAACAGCTGCTGTCTGCGCTATACGCTGGTTTAAACTTGGTGGTCTTGGTGTTGTGCTGAATACACGTTGGAAGAAAGGTTTAGATTAGACTACTAATTTATTTTAAGAGACCCAAGAAGTGAGAAAAGCGAGGTTAATCTTGGAGATTACTGTTATTTGAAACAGGCTTTTGATCCAAATATGGTCTTCCACCAATCAGTTATAGTTTTAGCCAACTGAAAACAGTTAGGATAAGCAACTAAATAACGTCAGTCTTCTCTTTGCAGGAGGGTCTATATCCAAATATTACATTATACCGTTTTATTTTAATACACGTAACTACGTCCATTATTGTTTCTATATTAAGACAGATAACTGAAGGCGAATATGAAACTGAAACTAAAAAGATTTGTGACTCAACGCTTGTATAGTTGTTGCACATTCAGTATCAGTTCTGACTGCAAAATTCTACAACAAAACAGATTATTAATTAAACACGTTATTCCCAAATAACCTACTGGGCCTTAAAAATATGCTCTTAATTTAAACATAGGGTACAGTAAACTTAAACCAGGTTGCCTAAACAGATGTCACGCTAGCTGCAAGCTGAAGCTAAACCGTGATCAGCGATGGTAACTCTACAAGCAAAACACATCACTTTGAGGGTCCTAATACAAAAAATGGTATTTGTAATGATGATTAAATTTTAGCAAAAGTGCGCATAATATCATGTTTTAAAGAACAACCTACTACCTGCTTGGTGCCGTCCAGTGGCCTCTCTTCGTCGGTGTGTCATAAAACAGGGCTAATCATTTGCACCGTCACTGACATCTGCTGGGGTCTTAGGGTTGAAACTTGGTTGTGAAAACAATTTCATGAATTGTTTTTTGTGAAAAGGTGTGTTACACCATTAGAAAAGAAACAGTTTACTGTCTTGATCACAGACTGTTAGGTTGCTGTTCTGTGGCTGAAGCCTCGATCCGCATATAACCTGGAGCTGCAATCGTATCCATACACAACTGATCACTGTCTGGTGTGCCTTAGGAGTAAAATGACTCTAAAATCTAAAATGATCTTCCAAGCATTTTGTAAAATATTGAAAGTTGAGTGGAGCTTTAGTCATAAACAATACACGCACAATAGAGAACCAACCTGCCTGCAGGTGCTGTGTAAGCCAAATTAATACAATATGTCCCAAAATGTAGACATTGACAACTTTAATTAATCTTTGTTATTAATTCACCTACTATATCTGCTAGTGAGTTCCCAACATGACACACACAGGCTTGGTATAGCCATAGCTAAACAGTGGAAGTTGAATGGATTGTAGTGAACACTTCAGTGACTGTATACTCACTAAATACATACAATGCATGAATTTGTTTTATCTTAGATAACTTTTTGACCTTTTTCTTTAAAACAGGCCACAAAAGCATTTGCCAAATTTGGATAGACAACTTTAAAATTTTGACTGAGCCATGACCGTAGATTAATTCAACACCTTTGAGAGGAAATTGAAGTCCAAATGTGAACCGAGGCCTTCTTGAAGAGGAAACGCTGATGCAGCAAAATAAAAACGAGAACCAACTTCACACTAATTACCGCATAGGTAAATTTAACTAATCAGAAATTAAGAAGCAGATTATGATACTTTAAGACCTCTTTACGGTAATTATCTATCACAGTATTTAGCTATCAAAAGGACAATAATCATGATATTAGGAAAAAAACAGCTTCATAACATGGTAAGAAAACCACATTTGAATTTAAATTATAATCTGTTGCTTATCACAAATATATAATTACAGCTGAAACAGTACTATTCCAGCCTATTATTTCCTACTCAATTAGCTGATGCTAGTGCACCGTTTGTTTTCCAAAAACAGTGATATAGATTTTGTTCTTATACTTTATGACTTGAAACAGAATGCTATAACAATGTCTGCACAACTCTGTGACAGTAAACATGCTAATTAAATGAACAGCTGAAGCAAATGGTTTTTTTTTTCATTTTTATTTCATCTTTGCACTGAGAGCACTGTGTTTCAGCTCATAAGTTTTTCATGTCTTTTTCTACAAAATGATACTTGTATTCACTAACACCACCCTTTATTCAGAAATGTAACGGACCTGTCCAAAACATACATGCATGTATACGCCAGTATAAGAACATTCACGTGTACATGAGTGTACGCACACACAGTTTTGCTTCACAACAAACCACTGCTGTTGAGCTGATTCAAACAGTTACAAAGGAGCATGTTTCAGTGGAGCAGAGATGGTTACGCACACTTACATACAAAGCAGTAAATAATAATTATAATAATAATCCTGAATAATAATCCATCTTTATAGAATTAAAGTATTTAAGATTAAGGAGGTATCACTTAAGACAGGACTGGCCACATGTAGTGTCTTTATACAGAGATACACTGAATAATGATGAGCTTTTCTGGAAAAATTTGTCCTCATTTTGTGGGCAAAACTCTTGTACCAGAAGACTCAAGTAGTGTTTAACAAATAAAAATACAAACTAACATAAGACATCATGACCAACATAAATGCTTGTTTAGATCAACTCAACAGAGAGGAAAAATGCTTTAGACAGGTCCGGATCATTAAGAAACAACAGAAAATGTCCATCAGCAGGTAAACCAGTTAGCCCATCTATCACTTAGAGAGAAATGACAGAGGGTTAAGCAGTAATGGTTGGTGGCGGGAGGCTGCAAGGAGTTTACCATCATTTGATGTTTGGAAGGAAGGGTGTGCAGTTGGACTGAAGAAGGATACACAATAATGTGACTGGACTTTGAGGCTGAAAAAAAGCATATGGAAGAGTGAGAATAATGATGGATCAGTTTGGAAAGTTTTGGATGGTGGGTTTAACTGGAGTAAATGCACTTGCTAAGGAATGAAGATATAAGACTGCATGACTGAGAATACTAGGTTGAATGATATTTAAGTGTAGGTAAAAAAAATGTAAATAGTGAAGGCTGGCAGGTGTGGATAATTAATATGGCTAAATAGCTAAATATGATGAACGTTTTGAGATTACAACAGGTGAGGATGCTAGAGGACAAACAAGTGGCTGTCTCCAAGCTGGTTCACAAGAGTGGTGTTGGTCTTGCTGGCTCTGTGATTGGACTGAGTTTAATGAGAAAAAAGTGAAAAAAGAGGGGCAGTTAGGAAGAAAGCAGTACTGGTGGGGTTATGGTAGGAGGAATGAAGTCCGAATCCTGAGTTGTGGAGGCAGCGGGTTTGCGTCCGCCTGAATGCTGTTGATGTGGCTGAGGCGTCCTTGGTGAGAGCTCCAGGCTGCCCACAGAGATGCCAGAGTCCGTGCTCTGGCTGCGTCCACTGGCAGCACAAGCATCCTCCTCAGGCTCTGCTTCCTCCTCTTCCTGCAGCCATCGGAGCTCCACTTCTAGCAAGGGGAACGACCTGCGCTCCCACGGCTGCATGGACTAAAAAAAAAAATAATAATTGTGACAATAACTAGCAGTCCATACATACATTAAAGGGCATATTGAGTACAATATATTTTCCAGGTTTAGTTATTCATGATAATCAGGCTGATTTGGTGAGGTGGGATGAAATCAACATAGAATAACAAGCCTCAATCACCATGGTAACAACTACACTTAGGAAGTTGAATAGAACATTAAGTACTTAGACAAGCATGCACAGGTTTAAACATGAGAACAGACTAAATACACACCTGCTGTTCATCCTCCATCTGGTAGAAGGGATCATCTGCTCCAGAGTAGTGGGGGCTGCATGGTGAGCACTTTCCCTGTGTGTTCTCTGGAGAGCAAGATCCCTGCTCCAACCCTCTGTAGTTCTTCCCATCCCCATAGGAAGAGGATGATCTAACAGAATAAAGGCAAACTTAAGGTCATGATATAATTTATCATGATTGTGATAAATGTTAAGACAACCATTGTCATTCTAGACTCGCACACAAATTGGACATTTATATGTTTACTCACACAGGCATGGGTCTGTCTAAATAAATAAATAAATAAATAAATAAATATATTCTAGTCATCTTACATTCTGGCTGTCAATTTTTACCAAACATTAAGGTGACATGAGTCCCAGTGATATGAAGGGTTACAGGATATTTATCTTTGACCACACAGCAAAATTCTTTGGACAATATTAGCAGTGTTAATCAAGTCTTAATCAACTGTCAGTTTTACCACTTTCAAATACAGTTTTTTCTTGAGGCTGTGTACATAAGGTAATTGCTTCCAATTTATAGCCAATAACACCCATATTTAATGGTGTACTACTGTATTTAAGGAAGTAGCCAATAGTACCTCAAACTACATATTCTAATGTATTCTTCTTGTACAGTTGTGCGTCTGGGCCTTCTGCTACTTTTCTATTATGGTTACCACCAGTTTCATGGCAGTTAATAAAATGTTTCACAAAGCGACAAAAGATATATATACTGCCAGTGTATTACATACATCAATTCAAGAAAATATACTTGCTCTTTTAAATATTTTAAACAGATTGGCCTCTCTAATAATTACTTACCATTTACTACAATTAGTATTTTCAGGATTCGACAGCATTGTAGTTTTAAGGTGCTAAAATAATAATTGCAACTAATTATCACTTGTGTGAGGGAATGCCCTAAACCATGTTGCTTTTACCTGCCCCGGCGGCGTCTGCGGGCCCAGCTCCCCCAGCGACTCCTCTCTCTGCTCTCCCATACAGCATGTCTCTTCAAAAACACGGCATCAGACATATCCTCCACCTACACACAGACATAAAGAGATCTTTTTACGCTGGCACCCATTTAGCGTTTGATAGAGATTGATATAGCAAACGCATACAGATACACAAAAGCTTTTCCCCTACCTTTTAACAGATGTTTCGGTGATATTTAGAAATACCTTTTAAAAAAAAGCCAGGTTTATGGAGTACCAAGGCATTGTGCATTAGTAAGAAAGACCTGTCTGCACATGTATCGCTGTTGATTCTAACTATTTTTTCCTCTTTCTTAATGACCCTGTTGTAATCAGTTTGATGACAAATGCCTTTTACTATGGTGTAGATTTTAGAATTTTGTCTAAAAATCATCCAGTGGCCTTTATTGTTGTACATGCATGGGGTTATCTGTGTTAAGACGCCATGGTACAAGCTAAATTACTATTTACAAGCCAGGTCAGTTATTTCAAAACAATGTTTATATAAAGCATTTTGCCTCTATCCGTAACTTCCACTTTCTTTTTTGTCAGTTTAGAAGCAACACTTTCAGTTGATACGGTGAATAATTAGGTATGCGTTGCTTAATGTCCAAGGTACATTCGTTGAAATTTTGCGATCTGGACATTGTCCAAGCATTCCTTACCATTCATACCAAATCTATATAAATTCTCTCAGACCGTTCTTACATTGTGTGCACGTGTAATGCATGTCCTGTATTTAGAACAAAAACGAAATGAGTAGAGAAATGAAGGACCTGTGGAATGAACACTAAGGCCATTAAAATCAACTGCACTTATCTCTGGTGTGCTTTGTTGAAAATATGCAGTTCATGTTTCTCTGCTTGTTTCTCTTCTACAGTGCACAACCGTATAGCTGCTCATTTTAATGTACCATTACTCTTTATTTGGCCTGTGCAAACATTTGGGCATACTGTTTACATACAAGTCTACATTTCCTTTATCTTGTAAATAGCTTCTAGCTCAAATATGTCACCTTGGTCTTCCCAAAATTTCTTTTCTATATAATTTGGGGAGTTTTTCCTTGGTATATTTTGAAATATACCCTAATTTTTGTAAGCAGTATACTGTATATTTGTACAGCTAACATAATCTTGCATTACGGCTGGGAGTTATACGGGTATTAACATAAATACTGGTATAACGCTGTTCCATAATATGGATTTTGTCATACCATAGACACCATGATAAAACTTAAAACTACCCTGTCAC
>JAUZSV010423981.1:0-10605 GCA_034780495.1 Parotocinclus cesarpintoi
GACTGCATCCTGAAAGCACATCTTCTCTCTCAGAGTATCATATTGTGCAGCGGTTCTCACTGTTTTCCATGTGGTTGACTGTTATTAATGTATTTGTTTCCTTCTTAGGACCCTTGGGGACTTATTTGCACTAAGAATACTGATCTGTAGATGTAAAAAAAAAATAATGAAAAACACAGCGCAAATCTGAACTGAATGAAAGCTGTTGTGAATCTGAATTACTGCGTCCTGAATCATGATTGGATGTGTCGACTAAAACAAGTTGTGCAACTTATACAGGTTTAAGAAAGTGCAACAAGTGCGAAACAAACAACTAAATTTTTTTTCAGTAAGATGCACCAAGAAATAAGGTCGACAAGTTCTGAGGTGGACAACAACCAAGGTACCATTGCACATAGTTGAAATGGTTCAGTTAGTGAACAATGTCCCTAGGTCAACACAAATTTTATACTCGGTGGATGTGTGTCTGTGTACCTTGTCTTACTATACTTGTTAAGATCAAATGTCCTTCCAAACCTGTCAATTTTCACTGGCAAAGCAGTCCTTACCTCTTTAATGTTATTTTTGTTTTTACAGAAAAAACACAATCAAAATGTGTTTGGCATTAGCTAATTAGGAACAACAATCATGCTGTCAATGAGAAGTCCTCACGAGAATAGTGTCAGGTATCATTGAGTGTTTTTGATAAAAGTGTGATGTTTGTAGCAGAATTAACTCTTCTTTGTGTAGTTAACTTGCTAATGATTGCAAGGTACTGACAATAAACACAGAATCCAGACATGATATGGTTACACTTGAAAGTAATTGGTTTCTAAACATCTTATGAGTTTTGTATTATAATAGCCCATAATAAATCTAAAAAAATCCTGTTACATCCTAAATAAATGTGTGTGTGTGTGTGTGTGTGTATATATATATATATATATATATATATGTATATATATACACACCCACTTATTAACTGTCTGACTCAATCAATCTGTGTGGAATCATTGTGACTACCCATATTGTGCTATGAATGTATAATATTCCATATTAGATTGTTGGTAATAAAAATAAAAAAAAACTCAAAAGGTTTGTGGAAAATGAAGACAAATGTCCAGCCAGATTTGTCAGAATAAGAGTGGGAAACTGATTTGCATTCCTCGAACGCCTTCGATAGTCAAGATGCATATTCAACACCTTTCTTCATCTGGAGCCACCTGCTACCTGCTGCAGTGAATCATCTCACCTGATCACCTGGTCTCTTTCACTCCAAGAGCTCAAACAGTAACTATAGCTCTGGGTTCAACTAAACCTGTTTTATTCTCTGCATACTCTTTTTTACAACACACTAGATTAGAAGTATTGTAAATAATATTCAGAGTTTGTTGGATTTTGACTAAACCTTGACACCCAGGAACTTTGCATGCACTCAAATGAGCGTCTCATTAGTCATTCCTTATGCCTGTGTGAGATTTTCCCCTCTGGCTGCTCATGTGGAGACTAGACTCTGCAGCAATATGTGTCATTAGAATTGTAAATAAATAAAATCTACTTCAAGTTGATGTATTGATACATATGTCTTCTCAGAGGGATTTTTTAAACTGCAAGGTTAGCATCCTCTGCATTGCCCTCAGATCGAGTTTTGCTCTTCACACTTCAGTGCTTTAGCTATAGTGGCTTATTCTGCTAAGCTTTCTCAAGGGAAGAAAAGTCTCACACATTAGCCAGTACAACCTTCTCTTTTGAAATTGGATTTTCTGGTTCTGCCAATCGATTGGCATGTTGTTTGGCGGGAATTCACTCTTATCAGGCTTTTCTAGACAGGATACACCGCTTTCATTTGGGTCTTTTCACTCTTAAGAATTAAATCAACTGCAAAACATAGGTGTAAGAGTCAGAAAAAGTGTGTGCCGGGAGATTTTTGTTTATAACATGTCTATAACATGTCTCATTCTATTACTTGTTCCAGTGGTTCCAAGCCAGGTGTTTGTGTGTACTGTTGCCTGTGCTTGACTGCTAATCTTCTTGCCCATATCAGGTTAAAAATCTTAAGAGACCTGGGTAGACGTGAAAGCAATGACCACTGATTAAAATACAACAGGTGCATTATTGAATATTTTACATCAAGTTATGTATAATACAAAACCACAGGACACAAATCCATCAAGAAATAATACTGGAAGTAAGACTGGCCAACGATTAGACCCAGAAATATTTTACTTGGATTAGTCACTCCATAATATAATCCACTGATGTTTTATGATTTGTGTAATATCACATGTAGCAGTGATAAATACTGCTATTTATTTCATTTACAGTTCATGTTGGTCTTCCTTTAGGCCCTTGTTTGTGTTGGTTTCTAATCACAGGTCAAAATTAAAGCGTGGCAACCTGTTTCTAAGGACGTACATTACAATAACATTATAAACCAGTCTTGAGGGCTAAGCCACTATAATACTATAGTACTAAATCCCTATTTTGTGCTGGCTGGAGGCACTATATTCTTTAATAGGCCAACCCCCTTACCTTAAACCCCTGAAATTACTTTTTTTTTCTGTGACTAGTAGTCAGTATGCAAAATGCACATTCTACCTTGAAATGTTTGTGTGTACAGGGCTACGTTTGGCCTCCCAATAGCTTTTAATGTCAAGATACATCAGTCCATTAGTTCTGCTTATCTGTTGTGCTGAGATGGGCAGCCAGCAGTTGTACAAAAGGTTCAATATCCTTGCCAGTGTTGATAAATGAGGGGACTGATTATCTGCCGATGGCTTTACACTATGGCCCCTGTGTTGAAGTGTCCTCTAACAATAGAACTATGGTCATTGGCTTCTTAAAGAGCTCACAAAAAACACGTGTATGCCCTGTTATTCTTGACGGATGATGTGCCTGTAAAAATAAATCAATCAACAGAGAAAGCAAATTGCCTACTGCCTGGTAAAACTGTATATTGCTGAACCATACTGTGCCACAGTGCCAGAGCAATCCATGCCTGGACACAAAGAGCAGCACTGGCCCCACCCTCTGGGTGGGAAAGAAGACACTCCTTTCTTACTTGTCAATCATTAGCCGATCACAGGTATCTTACAGCTTGTAGAAAAAAATGATAGTTCAAACTGCTCTATGTTTTCAGCTGCCTTTTGACATTTTGCTAGCAGATAAAGGTTAGAAAAGGCACAGCGTCTGTAGCCACATGTCAAATAGCCAGCAAGTTTAGAAGATGGCAGATTTCTGGGATAAATGTTTGTTGAAAACTGGGTAAAACATGTCAAATACACAGTTACAAACCAAGTTTATGCAGTTGGGCTCTTTGTGTTTGCAGAGCATTTTTGCCCAGTTCCAGTACAGCAGTGAGAAGGTGCTACCATCAGATGCCCTGCGCAGCGCCCTGGCAAAGACCTTCCAAGACGAGCAGCGCTTCCAGCTGGGCATTATGGACGATGCTGCAGAGTGCTTTGTAAGATTTTCTTTCAAATTTACAGCACTTAGCAGACGCTTTATCTGGAACAGCTTACAAAAATGCTTTGTATTCTTCTTAGTAGACAAAACCTCATAGTTGTACACATAGGCAACACCATCTGAACAAAACCTGTTTAGGAAATGATTTGCTTTGATTTGCATTTTTAGGAAATAAAAACAGCAAAAAGTCATAGAGAAGAGGAACAAGGGAAGAATTTTTTAAATATGTAAATGCAGTTTCGTCAAGCGCTGAAAGAAAAGGCGAGTTTGAAGACAGCAAGAGACTCGGTGTTTTGTACATCAAGGGGGTGTCTTAATACTTGCCTAATTTGATCTTAAGTGATGACTTCAGGGTCTCAAAAGTCACAAGGTATGAAGTGGGGTTTGATTAAAGTCTTTAGGAAGAAGGGGACTATCTTTGTAATCAAGAAGCAGTGTTTTAAATTTGATGTAGGCAGCTACAGAGAGCCAGTGAAGGGAAGGCAGCAGTGGGGTGACATGAAATTGAAAACTAGACACGTGGGGTTGCATTTGGAGTCTCTAACCAGGATCTGAGTGTATTTATGGGAAAATCTACAATAAAGCATGGCATTGGTCTAATTTTAACATAACAATAGTTTGAACCTGGCTAGCTTCACTGAGAAGGAATTAAATAATTTTCCTGATGCCATGGAGAAGATTACTGGGTCAGTTTGGCAATATGAGCCAAGAACCTTAGGTGGTTATGAAAAGCGCTCAAAGGTTTCCTGCATTCTTGGCGGGTGTGATGGGAGGTTTCTCCAGGGAGATTACAAGTTCTGGATGTAGGAACATTTAGAGCAGCTAAATTTTGCTAGGGCTTAACCATTTAGCTTTTCTCTCTGCTCCCTTGTTCCCCCTCTTCTGTCAGAGAACTTTGATCAAAACACATCCCCTATTCTTGCCAAAAGATGACCAACGGAAGAACAAAGTTGTACAATGCAGACAACTATGAGATAATCTTCACCTCAGTCCCCCTAAAGAAAGGCTTAGTTCTTAGAAGCACTAAGACTTTAAACAGCATATACAATACATACAAGCAACTTCACAATCACACACACTTCATCTTAAGAAAAATGTCCCCATCATGAGACAAGAATATATTATTCAGCCACAATAATAATCTCAGCAGCTGACATGCCATTAAGAATCAACCAACCAACCGCTCCCTTGTTACATGTTTGATCATTTTTGTGTTCTCTCAGTGATTTGGTTATGGTTGATATTGGATTGAGCAGATGTTGTTATATTTTATAGGTATTTATATATACACAAAGGCAGGTTGGTTGGATGAGCAAGTGGAAAGAAAATAGACAGACTAGAAAGTGCAGATTCAGAGAGAGTTAGAAATGTATCTCAGTTGTATTGTCCTTGTTTTAAAAGGACTTTTGTCTTGTGTGTTTTAAAGTTTAATCCTTAAATACCCCATTAACATAGTTTAGTTTTTTTACTGTTGAAGCTTCTCCACTGCTCCACTGCTGACTGATAGAGAAATCATAGTATAGGCACTTTCCATCATTGAGTTTTATGTGAGCCTGTATTATCTCTGTTAATTCTGTGTTTCACATGTTCTGGATGCTCCTCAGTTTGTACAGTTGATCTGTATTTATGTCGAATTAATTCTCTAACATTAGATAATTATGTGCTACTGTCTGTGACTTTAAATAATTTTATTTGTCTGGAGAGCCTTTAGATAAATTCTAATTAGGGATTAGTGACCAATTGAAGACCCTCTAGCCTGTGCAGTGTTCTGACTATTCACATTTCCATAGATATATTCTCTATAACCAGTTGTGGCCTTAAATATCCAATAACTATCTACCTACCATAGATATTGTATATCCAAGCATATAATAGATATATGTGTAGTTTATTCATTCATTTTATTTACACTATCTTGGTTGGAGTTAAAGCTAAAGTGCATTACTGTTTGAACGTTAAAGATGTGACTCACTGCTTACTTAAGCAATAGAACGAGAGGAAGTGTGTTATTGTGAATACCATTACAAAAAATGACATATTATTGGTCACATGCATAAACTGAAGGTCACAGGTCACGTTATGTCACAAAACCAGTCCATCAGTCAGAAATGAAATATGACATGATTCAGGAAAGGCTTCTCCTCATAGGCATACACAGAAATGTGTCTGTGATTCTTAATCTTGACGAAAGGGACCATGGAACTCCAGCATGGGTCTCCACAGTGGTGAGCTGGCAAACTGCCGTTGTGCCCCAAACTGTATCTTGTGAGATGCGTTATTTCATGTTATACACCAGTTAGTTCTGTCCTTATAGTCTGATTTGTTAAGAAGAGTCCTTACTGTGCTGATATTTGTGATAAGAGCAGAGCTTTTGATATCACTCCCCTGTTGCCAAGTAACGTCCAGTACACATACACATAATGCAGTACCCCCAATAAATAAGAATTCTATTGTTTAACTATGAATTTGTTTTAATTAAGCAGTATAATTCATAAAATTTTAAATAATGTTTTATTGTAATTTAAAATGTTCCTTTTATTTGCATTTGTTTGCACAAACTAACTTACTTAGTGTTAAATAACCATGTAGCATGTTGTGTTAAGGCAGGGATGGGAATCGATACCTTTGCATATCAGCAACGCATTTGTTATGGATTTCCTTTTTTGGCAGAAAGTGTTGTCATTAATAAAACTTCTTCAGCGTGAAATTCAGGTCTGCTTTGATTGATTTTGATTCTTTAATTTGTTGTAAAAGACTGTTGTATAAAAGCAATAAAACACTTGATGTTGTATGTTATCTCAAATAGCATCACGTGTGATTATTTATGGCACTCGCCTTTGGCTCATACCTTCGAACAAATCACAGCCATGATGTTATTCCTGATAGCTCACTCCCTCATGTTCTATTGCTTAATTAAGCAGTGAGGTACAACATTAACATTCAGGTAATACTGGAAGCTAAAAATGTGGTTGTTGTGTGAATATGCAGTTGCATGACTTTAAAATGTTAATCTGTAATAGTGGGAAATAATGAAAACACAGCATAAAACAGATGTCCGTTTTTTTCCTTGCATCCCTTTGGAGATTTTGTTCTTAAAGAGTGGCCCAACATACCACAATAATTTATTTGGAAACAAGGTTTCTTGTTTATGGCTGAACTGCATAGACAGAACTGCACAAATGTGCTTCTGCTAAGCATCTGGAAATGGTCAGGTGGAAAAAAAGAGTATGTGGGGAAGGTACCACCTGTGTATAGATGGTGAACTGTGGGAGCTGCTCATGCTTGTTGGGAGATAAAACAATCCTTTGCTGGTGCTCAGAGCCCATTCGCCATGTTTCCGTGCCCTTATAGAACCACTGCTCTCAAAAGCTGATAACAGCTATGTCGGAGCAGCCTAGACAGCAGGCAATTTGTTAAAACGACTGCCCTGCTTCTCTCAGTCCAATATTATGGTGTTTGTCACAGAAGCATGTCAAGTATGTCATGTCATTTACCAAGAGGTATACTACCCAAAAGTAGCCTCAGAGAGCCTTTTTAAAGAGCAACAGGGGAAGCACTTTTGTGGCCTCCTGTGGCAAGACCCTGTGATTAATCAGACTATACCTGTAGTTATTTCCATTGGCCTACCGATGCCAAATTTGACATCAAGCCAACATTTCATCTGGAGCTTTTATTATTTTTTTTGTCAGTGAGTATATATTATCAGGTTTTTCCCAAATTTTTGCAACCCAATGTGTAGAAAATTACCTTTTAAGATTAATTTTTATTGTACTTTCTTAAAGTATTTTTGTCTTTATTTGGATCAATTACTGCATGAGCTGTAGTGCATCACTGAATTGATTAGTCCTCTCAAATCATTTAGACCACAGTGTGTGAGATGCTATTTTAGCTGTCTTTTTCTTTGCCAGGAACATTCCTCTAGCCTGCAAACCTAATTATTCAGCCCTGATTAAGCCAAAAAGAATTCTGTTTATCTAACATTTATGGCCTTAAAGGACACACATTGGCGAAACATCAATACAGATTATTGCATTTAAGCAAAATGGCAATTTACCACTGGAGCTGTAGAGCTTTCCAGTGAAGATCGCTTGCTGAGAGATCAACTCTATCCTAAATAGCCATTTATATGCAGTGAGTACTGTACGTGTCAGTGCTTTTTACGCTCTCGATTTGAGAATTTGGCCGCGCTTTCTCTCCAAGGTCACAAAGACGGCATCATCGAAGTGTTATTTAGTTCAATTAGCAGCTCTCTGGGAGCTCAGCAGCATGATGCTGTTATTGTCTTTGGGCTTTGGCTCTGTATTTTTAGCCAAAGACGATGTTAAATCAATTTGCCGCTGTGAATTTGGGCTTTATCTGCCTGGGTCGTTTATAAGGCTGCAGTGGGCACAGGTCCAGGTGGGCACTCATCGTGGCCTTCTGCGTCATGGCCCAGATGTTGACGCATCCCGCTGCATGGTAGAATGCATGTTAGTAAAGCTGTGACTCTTCATTTCTCCTCATGTGCTCTGCACATCTGCACTGCTGCAGTAATCTGTTATTTTCTGAGCAGGAGATAAGACACGCATAGCTAGTGTTATTTTTCACACCGTTTGAAGGGTGTGCATAGTCGAGATCGGGGTGCGAACCTAAGTGTGAACTATGCACGGGTTAACAAGACTGGGTGGTGTTGCATAGGCTTCCAGTTTTCCTATGTTTTTCTTCCCTCACTTGCGTTTTATCTCCGCCCTCTCCATTGTGTATCTCTGTGTCATGAACTAGCAGCATGATCGATTGATTTGGAATTTCTACAGCCAGGGACTTGAAATGACTCTTATGAAATATAGATGTGTTCTTTTCTTTTGATCTGATTAACATGAAGTGAGTGCTGACAGTGATAAATGAATGAAATGGGAATCCAGATAGTCAACTCACTCTCACTGAGTTCACAACAACATAGCAAAATCTCCTCAACGTCCCAGACAGTTCAGTCAGACAGAGAACACACTCACTGAGAGAAATGTGAAATGTTTATTTCTGTCCCGACCTCATAGGAGAACCTGCTGATGCGTATCCACTTCCATATCTCAGATGAGACTAAAGAGGACATCTGCACAGCCAAGCATTGCATCCCACACCAGAAGTTTGCTATGACGTTATTCGAACAGGTCAGCGATGGCCATTTGTAGGCTGTGTTTCATTCTGTAAGTCGGTGCCTTATTTCATGTGATAACTGGTTTGTTTTTCTACAAGCTATTTAATTGTATTTCTACAGCGTAAAAATACAGTAGTTATTCTTCTTTATTATATAAAAAAAAATACCAAAAAAGACTTTTTCTTATTCATAAAACACTAAATCCCATGCCTGGCATCCAACATACAGCGTTCACATTAAGCAACAAGTGATGAACTACAAGATTAAGTTCTTCCATTAGCTTTATGCAGTTCACACTAAACAGTTCTAGGACTAATTTGAAAGGAACTACAAGCCCACACTGTTTCTTCCATTTCCGCACAGTTGTCTCTTTCTCATCCAGCTTCTTGCTTATGGTTTTTAAACCCATTTCAGCCTTGTGCAGGTGTACAATCTAAATAATTAATTGGATGGATAGGTGTCTTTTATACAGGTGACAATTTGATACAGGTGTCTTTAATGTAGGTGGCAAGTTAAAACTGGTCTGTGGGAGCCAGAACCCTTAATGGTTGGTAGGGGGTCAAATACTTATTTCACTAAACGAAATGCAGATCAATTTCTATATCTTATATAGGGCCAGACTTTAATTGCTTGTTACTCGGATGTCCCTTCTTAAGAATCTACTGAGGAGCGAGGAAAAAAAATTAAAACAACCTTTATTTTTCAGCACTTTTCAATTTCCCGAGGACTATGTGGAATCAATACAAGGAAGAAGGCAGAAATAAAAATAATTTTTTATTAAATTAAATTTAAGAATAAAATTTATCTTACCTGCAATTAAATAAAAGTGAATCTGGTAAAAAATTTAATGAACAGAAGAAAACCTTTGGCTCGCCGTATGGTGGAAAAAGCTAAAATATATATATATATATATTTTATATCACTGCTAAAATAAAACGGTTCATTGTCATTGGGCTCAAATAGTTATATCCTCCACTGTGTGTCTGTGTGTCTGTGTGTCTGTGTGTCTGTGTGTCTGTGTGTCTGTGTGTCTGTGCGTCTGTGCGTCTGTGCGTCTCGTGTGTGTGTGTGTGTGTGTGTGTGTGTGTGAGAGAGAGAGAGAGATGGAGAGATTTCTCAGAACCTACATTAGAAGCTATTTAGCAATATATTTTTTAACAAATATGTTTAAAATGGTAAAATTACACATTACCATAACTAATTGTTTAGTCTTGCTAGTACATTTTTTATCTGTTTCCTGTTGCAATCAGTTTCATTTTAATGTGTGACTTGCATTCAAACTTTCCTCTATCTTTCAGTGTGTGTGTAACAGCTGCGGTGCTACATCAGACCCTCTCCCCTTTATTCAGATGGTGCACTATATCTCTACTACATCCCTCTGGTAAGTGGAGTGCCGTAAATGACCCACACTCACATCACACTCGCACACTTTCACACAGCGCCCTTTCTCCCAGCATGAACCACACTTGATGTTTGTGCTTCAGTGTAGCTGAGTGCGACACGATCGCTGAGAGCGCAGAAGCGATTTCTCACGTTTGTGGATGGACTGGTCGAGAATTAAGGGTGTGAAAGCCAAACTCTAGCTCAAATCCCATCATGCTAGCATAGCTAAATTTGCCTTTAAATGTTGCTGCTCGTATCATACCTCTGAGAGCCGTTTCTTAAAGGAATGCAATGTCGGAACGGATTTTAGCACAAGGAGTTGCCTGTATGGGGAAACTGGGATGCTATTTAATTTTCCTCCAAGTTAAGAGACAACAGGAATGACCAACTTCCTCATGGTTTTGTAGGCAGTGATGGCAGTGTTAACTTTAACAAAAAAGTGTTTAGATTGATGTGGAAGGCACTTTTACAGTATTAGAGCACTGGGTGAAGGAATAAGCTAAGTGACGAAATTGAAAATGCTGATGACACTCAAAAGTCCGACCTTCACTAGGAAACAACCACTCTCCTCTCCTTCTCTTACACATGCCTTACACTCTGGATAAAAGGTCTCACTACTTCCAGCGGTTTAGCTCCCACACCAT
>JAUZSV010423992.1:0-18275 GCA_034780495.1 Parotocinclus cesarpintoi
TACACGCGTGATGCGAACTGCATGCGAGAAGTGAAAAAAGGACAGAGCCCCGGACGAGATCGGGCTTACATAGCCCCAGATTGGGTGTCCGGGGGTCACGTGATGACTTTGTTGGTATTATGGCTCGAACTGCGCATGCGCGAAGGGAACATTCAGTGCTTAGCACCGCCTCTGGCGGTCAGTAGGGATGAAATAGAACTACGTGTTGTGCAAACATTTTTAAATGTGAACAAAACCAGCCATTTCTTGTTCTTTATATTTTCTTGATTTACTTCATCAATTAAGTCATTAATTCTAAACTGGGTGAAACACTGTTGCACTATTTTTAACATTTTTTAGCCAGGCTGAAAAGGAACAACAGCTTGCTAGTAGAGTGTTGTTTTTGAAATGAGTAGTGCTTTGCTTTTATACCTAATTATCAACTGTTGTGAGACATTTGATCATCGGAGTATCTGGGCACATCAGGATTGTTTTAAAAGGCAACTTTTTTTGTTTCTATGGCAACGAAAGGATCAATGTTATGTAAAAAGTGATAAAAGTTAAGCTTTTTTTTGTTTGTTTTTAAGGATGTAAAAAGTTAAATGACAAAAGAAGGTTATCTCATCATATATGTTGTCTTACTATAGACAAAACCTCCACACTTGGCAGCCTGTCGACCCATGACGGCCTCCTGCCCTTAGTGTTATCTATATTTTGAACAAAAATAAATAAAATCACCCTGTGTAAGTTATGAAGGCTGCATGCCTCACCTTTCGACATTTTGTTTTAAGCCAGAGGTGTTCGATGGAATTGAGGCCAGTGCTTTGTTCAATCAATCAATCAAAATTTATTTCTATAGCGCTTTTTACAATGGAGCATTATCTCAAAGCAGCTTTACAACAGTATATTATCTAAAAAAGGGCATGGATGTTAACTATAATAATTATATTATTTACTTAATTAAAATTTAAAATAAGTCAAAGATTTAAGATAAGACACCGCATTCCGGTGTGATCCAGTGATGGTGGGACGGGGGGATCCTCCGCTCCGAGAGAAGAGACCTGAGCACCTCAGGGAAAAACAAAAGAAAGTATTTCCAAATGTTTACTGCACTATTCAAAAGCCTGAGTAAATAAATATGTTTTTAATTGAGATTTGAACATTGAGACTGTGTCCGAGGCCCGAACAGAAGCAGGAAGACTATTCCAAAGCTGTGGAGCTTTATAAGAAAATGCTCTTCCACCAGCCGTGATCTTTTTAATTCTAGGAACTATAAGTAACCCTGCCTCCTGTGAACGAAGTGAACGTGCTGGGTTATAGTGCTTAATAAGTATTTTGTAATTTATACGAAACTTAACTGGCAGCCAGTGTAGACATGATAGAACAGGACTAATATGAACATCAAATCCCTGTTACTTCAAGTGGTGCTTGAAAGTTAGAACATTCTTTATTTCGGCATGAAACAGCATCTGATTTTCACTCAAGCTGCTCTGAAGCTAGATAAACGTTATATTTAGTCGTTTATTTATTGAGGTACAGCACTACCGTGAAAATTCACGCCTCTGAATGAGCGGATTCACAAATTTGCGTATTTTCCCCTGAAATCTAATACTTAAAATATACATTTCCGTTATCATTTTGAAATTCGCGGGTCTAGCAGATGTGATCTGTAGATTTTTTTTTATGGCTGGTAAGTTGTATGTATAATCTTTAACGCTCACTTGTTCAGAACAAAAATATATAGAGAAAATTTCATAAAAATTAAATTTACTTACTGTATCTAGTAACACTGCTATTGAATAACATGACTACTACTTTACAATCGTATTATGAATTACAAACAGATTTCATGGGCTATATGCTGTCATCCAAAATTCACGTTTTCAAAATCAGCCGAACGTTTTGGAACGTAACCCTCATGAATTTGGCAGTATTACTGTAATGTAATCCACTATAACATCTCCTCCCCTGGGGAGGACGACAATGGCCTTGATTTTCCTCTATTTGTACAAAGTCTGCCTGACTGTGGATTGGTTTTACATTTATAGCATTTAGCAGAGCGACTAACAACTGATATAGCAAGCAATTGTGTGTTAAGGGTCTTGTTCAAGGACCCAACTGGCGGGAATTAAACCCTGAATTAGAACTAAACTAATAAAACTAATTAGAACTTCTGTAAACATGGGGTAATGGGGTTATATATAGAAACATAGAAAGATATACAAAACCCTTTTTTTTTTAATTGAATTATTATTATTATTATTATTTATACAATGTTTAATTTGGCAAATTACTCTTCTCTGTATTGGCACTGTATATGCTAATTCTAGTATTTACCTTTTGCTTTAATTACTTTTGTATTATTTTTAAATGATGCTTTAAACATAATGCACAAAAATGTGTATAATAAAGTTTTTGATCTTTTTGGTTATTGTTCATTTACAGGTGAAACTATTCAGATTGTGATCGAAGACTACGTGCAGCACCTGAGTGGATACCTACTGAAGCTGAAGTTTGACCCGACGCTGCTTTTCAGATCTCAGTTCCAGTACCAGAATCGCATAGCTGTGGAATTTAACCAGCTCTACCACTGGCACCCACTCATGCCTGACAGCTTCTTTATCGATGGGACTGAGTTCACCTTCTCTCAGTTCTTGTTTAATACATCTATCCTGACGCACTATGGAGTGGAGAAACTGGTGCAAGCTTTCTCAACTCAGCCAGCAGGCCAGGTGAGCTTTGCCCTGATGTCTTTTATAGTGGTCTATGTGTTTAAAAACATACATGTTTAAAGGTAAGTCTGTCTGCAGAATGCATGATCTAAAGCACTGTGGGGAAATTTACTCTCACTTAAAGTTATATTTATTTATAGTCTCCTCTACGGTCATTGGTGCTACTGATAAAGATAAGTTAAAGTAGTTATAAGAAATTCAACTTTATTTTAGTACACAGTACCTTTTTTTCATTCTTCATTGGCTGTAAAATGCTGACCTCTAAGATTGATTTATTTTTAGTAGAAACCATTTGCCCTGTAGTTACACAGCACAGTCCCTCCAGTGCCAGTGGTTACCAAACAACTCAAGCAAAACACAACCACTCCCTTGCTTAACAGTTGTCTTGGTGTTCTTTAAAGAAAGATGTTCTTTTATTCTCCAAATATACTTTTGGTGATCGTGGCCAAATCGTTCAGTCTTCAGACCACAGCATGTAATTTGAGATTGCCTCTGGCTTATATAAAGTATAAAGGCAGTGATGCATACTTCAGACAGTGACTATGTTGAAGAGACAACAGGTGAAGTTTTGTTTTTCTTCCGATGACTCGGTCACATAGATCATGTTTGTGCAGGCAGTACTACACAGTGGACCAGAGCATAAGTGCTCATGTATCACTTTCATGCAGGTTCTGGAGAGAGAGTTTTCTTGGTCCTGTTCTGACTTGAACTGTTTTACTTAATGGCATTTAACTACCAAAGCAGGAAAAATGTAGTATATTTGTAAAGCTTCTACTTTGTGAGAGTAGAGCTTGTTTTATATATATATATATATATATATATATACATGTGTATATCTCCGCCCGACTACTGAGATCAAATCCAGCTCTCTTTGTTGGATTTCCTAAACTGATTTTCGTAAATTTGATATGAGAAATCATAGTATGTCGTTCACATGTTCACTTTAATAATCAAGTAGATATAGAACATATGATTCTGATTATTAAGTGCATATTAACACACTCAGTAATTTAGAGATCATATTGTTGCCCATTTGGCCGAGGTCTGGCTTTTTAGAAGAAACTGAACAATCGCTGAAAAAAACTGGAAGGAACAGTTCCTTTAAATAGGCTGCTGTTTGTTATAGATAAGATACCCATGCTGACTGAGAGCAGGACATTTCTAAGCAATTTAGTGGGAAGTACATCAAGGAAACAAGTAGTGGGCCTTATTTGCAACATTACTTCAGGAACTTGACCAATGTCACATGCTCAAATATCTAAAGGAGACAGTTTATAGGCAAAGTTCATAGGCAGAAGAATTGTAGGTGAATGTTGTCTTTTATAATGTTCATTTAACTTTGAAAAAATATATATATATTTTTTCAGGCCTCATGAGAAGTAGTAACCTTAGAATGCAACATGGTGGTAACTGTCTTGAACAGAAGGACCATGAGGGTTTGTAGCAATTATGTCAGTGTACTTAGCTCTAGCAGCTTTGACAGCTTGCTGATATTTAATCATGCATTCTCTCAGGATTTGGTATGACGCTTGAAGCTTGTCTTTCTTTCACTTCTGTTCGGCCTTCTGTCATTCCTGTTTGATCAAAGTGGTCTCACTGTTCAACCATATTAACCTGAGTTAACATTCTGGGTTTTATTGGAATTCAAAGAACCGATCAAGACCAATATATCGCTACTGAAAATTATCAGTCAAATCACCCGTGCTTGTGATTGTGGAAGGATATACAATATAACTTGGATAAGGCAGCATAGGTAGATGCTGGTTAGGTTAAAAATGGAGATGGGTCATGCAATAAGAAATATTAAAACAGGATTGTCTTGCCATCTGAGGCTATACATACAGAAAACCCGAATGACAAAATAAGGTGAAGTGTGTTTCCATGCTTCATACATAGAGCCAATAACAGATTGAATCAGAGTCAGATTAAACATGCAATAAGCTATAAAATTCACCAAATAAAGGCTTAGTGTGGAAGAAAACATTATATATTATATTAAATATTAATATTTTTAAATTAATAATATTAAAATAACTGAGAATCAGTCCCTGATTGTCTTTAAACGTCTCTTAAAGTTAAGTTGCAGAAGTGTTGAAGAAATGTTGCAGGTAAGTGTTGCAGAAAACGTCCGTGTTAATCGATAGAAAATTATCATAAACCCTTAATGATTTCTTTAAGTATCAAAAGTCTTTGAAATAGTCCCTTAAAAACCGTTAAATGTTGCACAAATTTCCTTAACTGCAAATTCCAATATGATTAAATAAGGGACACAAACTCTTGACTGAAATTCAAACAAATCTGACCTAAATAAAACTAATTGATCTTTCAAACACGTTGTACTTAATCCAGTCCAGATACTGGTAGATGAATCGACATAAAACCCAAAAGAAAAAGAAGTTGCGATCATAGTTTTTTAAAAATGTATATTGTATTGTTGTATTATATATAGAGGGTGAATCAAAAGTCACCGGACATTTGTTTATATTTTAGAAACAATAGGGAAAATAACATATCTGATACCCCAGCAAGTATCAGATCTTTTTGGCTGTATCTGGAACATGGCCGCCACCATCTAGAAAGCTGCCATATTGGATCAAGGGCTAGTTTTCCAATGAGAAGATGGTCATGTAGCATATCAAAGAAGACCAGAATTGACTCAATGGAATCCTCGCAGCACACACTGTGCTGTTACTTTTTACACATCCTGTATTTACATATATTACCTGTCTATGGGTGGGATTTTAGTCAAACCCTCTGCCCTCTGTATTAATATTTTTGTAATTGTTGGGCGATTTTGGTTTTCGGTTTTCTTTTCTTGCTTTCTCTATTGTTTTCCTTTTTGGTTTAAAAGCCGTGACTGCAGCTCTCAAACAGTGTTGCTCATTGAACTTTTTTTCTCAGATTATGAGCCATTGTCATGGAAACAGTAAACCCCTTACTGTTTTTCATTAAGTGAAACATCTAAGCTATTTTATGCAACACTCTTAAGTAATTGTCTTCGAAAAATCTTTGCAACAAGGCACAGTACCTTATCAGCACCAGATGGGGTAAACGATAGGAAGTCAAATTCTAGAAGGAAAACTTTATTGAATTTGGCAGGTTGATACACAATGGGTATGATTATTCCAGTTTACACAACTGTTTAGTGTCCACACACTTTTGGCTATATAGTATATATACTTCCCAGCCAGTTTAAACAAAAATGTACATGGAAGCCCATTGATGTAGACTGATGTACGACGACGGGATATTTAATTATGGAATATTTAATTTTGAATAATCTCCTAAAGTTTTGTGAGCAGTTTGGTGTAAATAGTCTATAGCCCAAGAACTTCATCCAACTTCAGCAGATTTAAAAAATGTTTTTGCTATTTCAACATTTGCTTTAAGTGCTTAGTGAACTAAGCAAAGTAAAGACTAAGCAACTTAGGACATCCAGTGGACATTCCACTCACTTTATCTTTATTTCATTATATTCATTAGAATAGGTATTACATATACTATTGTATTATACTGCTCACAAAGAATAGCGATATTTAAAAATGAATATGAAGCAATTTAAAGAAAAGTCATTTGATTTTATTTCATTACACAAGATCATCGGAAAAGCAAATGAAAAGTCAAAGAAAGATTACACAAATAAGATGCAAACTTAATTATAGTGATGGAGTAGAAAGTGACATCTTAATTAAGGTGAACAGAAGCTTGTTAAACTGGACAAGAGTCCCCGCAGATTGACTGTTCAGTAGGGTGTATGATCCCCCAAGAGTGTCAAAACACTCTGACAGTGATGGGGCATGGACAGGATCAGATTGTCCGCCACTCTTGTTTTTGCATCTTATTTGCATTATAAAACAACTTTTTTTTTTACTTTGTTTGTCCGATGTTCTTGTTTAATAAATAATAATAATTTTATATTTGCTATTGTATGTATTTCTTTAAAATGTATGTGCTTTAGTTTATAACAGTCTCAAATTATTATGATGTTTTATTTTACTATATGCTATATTTTAATTATTATGTTTTATTCTTACATATAATGTATAGGCTGCCCAAGGGGGTTGAGTCCCTTTTGAGTGGTGAGCCACCCAAAGTTTCTTCATCAATACATTTAGAGACTTTCCTTTCCACTGTTGCCACAGGCTTGGTCATTTGGGTCTGTGCTCCTACATAATTGTAAAGCTTCTTTGAATAAATTCTCTATAGAAATAAAGTTCACTTTTCTATAAGTTGAAGGATGTAAATAATCATTCAATTAGGTCTTTGACACAAATAAAGCACTTTTAGATCAAATGGGTTTTTACTTTACAGATTGGTGGTGGTCGGAATGTTCCACGTTCAGTGAGCAGAGTAGCTGAAGGAGTTATAAAAGAATCTAGAGAACTTCGGTTACAGCCATTCAACCAGTATCGCAAGAGATTCAACCTGAAACCATACACATCATTTGTTGAATTTACAGGTATGTAATTAAAATCACAGAAGATGTGATTGAAGCTACACTGTAATGCAATGGTGTAATTAAAAAATGTAAATACTTTGCAATTTAAATTCAACCACGTACACTACATAAAGTTTGTGGAAACACTCTAAATGTAGAGCTCTGCAGTTTCAGCAACACTCCCTTGTGGCACATTCATAATATAAAAACATACATATCTAGATTCTCCATAGACAAACTGTGGCAGTAAAATGGGTTGTACTGATTCGCCAGTGACTCTTAATATGACACATTTATAGGTTTTGGCTTTCAACAATTCTCAACTTCACCGGAAACCTTGAAAATGCACTGGAATGCATTGTAAGAAAGTTTTTTTTTTTCTAAAATCAGATGTCATGTTCCATAATGTACCTTTTTAGAAGAAGGTCAGTGTGGGAAACACCATATTACCCATGTTTTGGATGTAATTTTGTGGGTGTCCACAAATTCGTACTGTCTATATAGTGAATGCTCAGTTTCATAGTAATTAGTGTTAATGTAAATGATAAGAATTGTGCGAATTCTCTCACCTCTCAAATATACACTAACATAATTACCCCTAGGTGTGAGAGTGTGAATAGGGGTTGTGTGCTATGGATATTCCTGATTTGCCACAATGGACAGTGGACATACAGAAGATTTCATATAGATTAGCATTGTTTAGGATATGTACAGTGTCATTTTATGTCTCACAACTAATGCAGAACATACAGTAGAAAATGTAAAAGACAAAGACTCACTTAAGAAAACTTTTTAAAGACTTAAAAACATGTTTAGAGTTAATTTTTTTACACTTTGTCTGACACTGTCTCTCATTTCTCACAGTGTGTTGCAAAATAGTCACAGACTATAATTTTGCAAAGACTGGGGATTCTGGGGATCTGGGGATATTGGTCACTAATTGCAAGACTAAAATAGACGATTTCCCATTGTGCTGTTTAAGAAAAGGAAATGTATTGAGATTTTCTATACCTGCTGTAGGATTACTCTAAGCATTTCATTTCTTCAACATTATTCACAAAAATAGCCAAGTTTAACAATGACTTACAGCAACAGTATATATGTTGGTGCATAGGTATACACTGTGTGTATACACATATACACGTGACATATTAATATACAGATTAGGTGATAACCAGAACCTGATTTGATTAACAGCATAAAAGTACAAGACATTAAATTTGTGATGCAAATATTGATTTCTGAACCTAAGAATATAACACTGGTATTGAGACGATGTGCTGCCAAGGAGTTCCACTGAGGACTCATTTTAAAATCTATTTTGTTATTTATTTGAAATTTTATTACTAGTATAAATTTAATTTTTTATTTAAATTATTTTATTTACCTAATTTTACTATTACTTTTAAGTAATGATTCAATTAACGTCAATTAACATTTTTTCTTCTACTATCAGAAAGTTTTTCCTTTTCACTGTCGTCCTAGGCTTGCTCAATTTGGGATTGGCCTTTATAAATAAATTTGATTTGAACTGAATTGAATTGCATTATTAATCAAAGTTCAAATTTGAATAATATTTTGACCACTTATCAAATACATAAATGCTGTTGTCATTGCTGCAAATAAACATTGGAATGTTTGGAATTTGTTGGTAATATTTAGAATAATACAAAAATGTTTTATTCACTCAAACACATACAGGACCTACAAGTAGTAAAACTGATCATTTTGCTTCTTAATTTTTCCGGAGATATTTATAGCTGGAGCCGAGCAGAGCTCACTTATTGGTTGTCGACAATGTTCACGTTGCGATTTGCTTTTTTAAGACTTACTAACTATCCTGACCACCTTACACCTAATGATTAAAATGGCATGAATGTGATGAAACTCCAGCAAGACTCTCATGATTTTATTCTGACTTTGGAAAAGTGTCTGTGACTATGAAATTGCTCGAAAATCGGAGTCAGGATATTTGGAAAATTTGGAGTCAGGCCGGCATAAGACCTCAAAGGCCAAGTCTTCAGTAATAAAGGATGTAACGATTCCTTAACACACTAAATACTTGGCAAAGTTGACACAATAAACATTGTACACTGCCATTAGTAAATTATTAAACACCTATATGACTCATTAATATTAAAACTTTAAGTTTAAACTTTCAAATTTCTATGTTTTCTTTCATAGGCGATAAAGAGATTGCCCGTGAATTGGAGGAGCTGTATGGAGACATTGATGCTATAGAGTTCTATCCAGCACTGCTGTTGGAGAAAACGAGGCCTGGTGCCATATTTGGACAGAGCATGGTAGAAATGGGGGCCCCGTTTTCTTTAAAAGGCCTTCTGGGAAACCCCATTTGTTCACCAGACTACTGGAAGCCCAGCACATTTGGGGGTCAGACTGGATTTAATATTGTCACTTCTGCCTCCCTGGAGAGACTGGTTTGCCTCAATACTAAGTGGTGTCCATATGTATCATTTCATGTCCCTCCACCAGGATATCATCAACAGGGAAAATCAAATGGGCCTCGTTCTGAATTGTAGCACACGTGGAAAATTGTTCTGTTAGAACTATGCGGTGTTAGAATGCTGCAGCAAAGTTGTGTTTACAAGGTTAGCTGACTGAATCCACCATTTATTTTCACTGAACTACTGTTTTATACCTACTAGTATCAGTTAATGTCTAGACTTATTTATATGACAGAACACAAATGAATGACTGGCAACCCTTAAGGGGAATATCAGTATAGCCCAGGAAAAAATGTACTGTGAAATTTCATAGTAAAACTGTAATTTACTTGACTGTTTTATTGTAAACTTTCACAGTTTGACCATAAAGTTCACAGTTCTACTACGAATTATTGATGGTAATTTGGCCACTTAATGGTTCTACAGTAAAAAATTTTCCTGGGAGTATAGTATTTTCTTTCTAATAATACAGAAGACTTACATAAATACAGGTGCTTTCTGATATGATGGGAATATGTTCCCATAAGCCGTTTAATGACCATCCAATCAACGACCCCTCCCCTTAATGCCCGATGTCTTAAGAATTCTAATAATTAGTAATAAGAAATAAACTCTGGACATTGTGGCCATAAACAGCCAAACAAAGCTACAAGCAGAAGCATGTGTGTAAGAGCAGAAGTGTGTGTCTGTGTGTCTGTGTGTGTGTGTGTGTGTGTGTGTGTGTGTGTGTGTGTGTGTGTGTGCGCGCATTTACGGCCAATAAGGATAGAAAGAGCTGACCTTTCTTTTACTTTGTAAGGGCATTGTTCTGGTATTTTTTCTCTTACGTTTGCCTACACTGCTCATAAATATTAGGGGATATTTCATTATGGTATATATTATTTTGAAGTATCCCCTAATTTTTGTGAGAGATAAACTGTTTCGGCACATACCTGTGTACTGTATATATCATAGCGTGGCGTAACTAAAACATGCTTAAAAAACTTACATTAACCAAAAGGTGGGCAAAAACATGAAACCAATGCCTTTATATAGTTAAGTGTTGCAATTTATTGAATAAATTTACTAAAAGTGAAGAATAAAATGGTCAGTCCTGCCTGGATTAGGAGAGTTTCGTGCAGCTCAAAATCGAAATTCAAAAATTAAAAAACGGTTGCTGCTGAATGTATGTGTATGTGCATTATCGGATTCCCGCATATAACACCTCAAACCTCTTTTCAATCCTTGTGATGATGATGATTAAGACTTATGAACATGTTTTATGGTCAATTTGGACAAGATGGGGACAAAGGAAAATAACAAACAATGCTTATTATTGACTTGAACTCATCGACCTTAAAAACTGACAGGTTGGGGTTTTATCAAATAACATGATGAATAAATTGGTGTATCTTGATGTCACTGGATGTGATTTGCTGCAATGTTGCCTAGCCAAAGACCTTAGTGTAAGTTTATAGGTGGAATAGTGATAGTGAAAGTTTTTAATGAATGGTGCGCTGCCTGGCCGTAATTATGTGGACACCACTTCTATTTTAACCACTTTGTTGCATCAAGCATAGAGCAATAACACATCTATAAAGGCCCCAGTAATTGTACAGTTCCCAGCCAAATTTATACACTGCTAGAATTGTAGTAGTAGTAAATTGAGACCTGTAGGAGTGAAACATGCTCAACTGTGAAATGGTAGGCCATATAGGACAAACCTAGGGACACCACCTATGTTGGCTAGAGTGGTTTAAAGCACTCTGGTACTACTGAAACATGTTTGCTGAAGTGATGAATTGTGCACCACTACCTAGCAGTCTAACAAATTAATCTAGATTTGCAGGATGTCTGGAGGATATGACTTTTGTAATTCATTGTGCAAACTGTAACGTCTGGTAGAGGGACAACTAGACTGGTGTTCTTATGGTTTGAACTTCCCTTTTATTCCAGTGAAGAAAGGCTGTGAAATGTTTGTTGTAAGAAAATGACACAATGACAGAACCTTCATCTCAACCCATCCAAACCTTGTACTTAATTTGTGTTCTACAAAATAAGATCATGTCAAGTTTTACTAATTTACTGAGAAACCATTTGCTTTTCACTTGGACATATCTGCCAAATCAGCCAGCTCCTGTGGCCCAGTGGTAAAAGGGAGTTGCTATTGAAGACTTCCTGGGCTGGGCCGGTAACATGAAGTTGTGGTTGAGCAGTGTGATAGCAAACAAAACCTTACTTTAGACTGCAACAATGTGGTGACAGAACACCAACATTAACTGATTGGAACCAATTTACTTCTGTATTTTGCCAACTTTCTAAAAGCTTATACCAATATAAAAAGCATATACCAAATATAAAAAGCATATACCAAACCCTCCAACCTCCACATGCAAGGGTTCGGTGCAGTAGGCCAGTGGGTTTACCAGCTGCTTGGATTTATGCATGCACAGTGCACACAGATGAACATTTCTGTTACATCCATCCACAATTATTCTACCAAACGTAGCCACAGTTGCAGTGATGGGAAGATCCTTCCCTAATTTGAAAATGGCCATTTGTGTCTGTGGAGCAAGGGGCACCAGGTTGTTTCCAGGGTTGAGGCACCATGGTCATTCCATGGTTTAGTTCACCACTGCATCAATCATTCACATGGATTTAATTTTTAACTTAATCAGATGAGTAATTAGTAATATTTTAGTATATTTAGTGTACAGCATACTACACTTTAGTATATTGTGTTAACAACCAACAACATTTATTTTAGCAAAACAGATTCTAAAAAGCCTTCCAGCAAAAACATTCCACTGGCTCACATAACAATTTGGGATGGGATTTAGTTTTTCTTCGTTATACATTAGCTATAGAAACTACGTATTATACTATATACATATGTGCTAGAAACAGTGTTAGATCTGATTAGATAGTGTTAGTGTTAGATACGTTTTTTATTTTATTTAGATAAGTTAGAAACGTTTTTTTAATTTAGAAAGGATACTTTATAAACTAACCCTGCTCAACTGCTGATTAAGCTAAACATCTAATCACCCAATCACATTGCAGCACCTCAATGAATTTAAATATGTAGACATGACCAATACGACCTGTTGAAGTGCAAACTGAGCATCAGAATGGAGAAGAAATGTAATTTCACACTCAGGCATCTCTAGGGTTTACAGAGAATGGTCAGAAAAATAGATCATATCCAGTGAGCGGCAGTTCTCTGGGTGGAAATGCCTTGTTGATGCCAGAAGTCAGAAGAGAATGGTCAGACTGATTCTAGGACTCAAATATCTACTAGTTGCAGTCGAGGTATGCAGAGCATCAAACCTTGAAGAAGATGGGCTACAGCAGCAGAAGATCACACCAGGTGGCACTCCTGCCAGTTAGGAAGAGGGAACTTTGGCTTTAATTCGTACTGCCTCACCAAAATTGGATAACTGCAAATAAGTTGTGTGGTCTAATGAGTCTCAATTAAGGCACTATAAATTCAAATGGGGGTCCAACCCAATACTAGTGAGGTGTTCCTAATAAAGTGACCAGCGAGTGTATTTTTACCTATGTGCTCAAACTTTTGGTATATTACTTTAGGGTAGAACAGTTTGTAAATGTAACCTATGTATTTGTATATGATATGTTTTTATCTATTATGTTCTGATATCGTGTGGTATTTGTGTGCGTTAACCCCAACTAATTTTCTTTTGAGGAAAGCACTGAACCTGGAGTGAAGTGTTACAATAAGACAAGACACCCTGCTTTTACATTACTTCATGTAAAACTAGGCTTTAATTGAGATGTTATGTTCAGATGTAATGTCTACATACTTTTGGCCATGTCATTTTTTACGTGCACATGTTATGAGTTCAGTTGACTTGATGCACTGGTCAACTTAAGAATAATGAATCATTTGTAGGAATGTAGGTATTTGAAAGTATTGAATGAATGTAGAAATGAATTTAATGTATTTTTTTTTCGCAATTGCTATTTTCAATTTTACATTTTACATTACTAATGAATTTACCAAATGAATGAACAAAATGAATGTGGAGGAAGTGGCATTTATTTTAAGTGTAATAAATTTTAGTAAATAACATACAAGTTTAATATCTTTCTCTGTAAAAGATTAGATTTATCTAAAATATGCAACATCTGCTTAACTTGGTACATAAAAGAAACACAGAAGACATTTCTTTATTCCAACTTAACACAGCAGACGACTGTTGAGATGAATTTCCATCTTTTGGCTGATCTGTACTATTCTACTATAAATCACAGGTTTAATCTGTAGTAAGTAGCATAACCTTTGGTAAATACAAATGTTAACAGTCATGTTGAGTTGCAAAATATTGACCATTTATAAGAAATATAAAACTGCAAAATTCCCTAATACAGTCTCAGATGATTATCAGATATAGACTCACTAACCACTTTATTAGGTACACCTTCCTAGTACCCGTTTGGACCCCCCATTGCCTTTTAAACTGCTTTGTGGCATAGATTCAAGGTGCTGGACACATTCTTCAGAGATTTTTTTCCAATTTGACATGACTGCATCATACAGATTCAGGAGATTTGTTGGACGCACATGCATAATGTGAATCTCTTGTTCCAGCACATCCCAAAGGTTCTCTGTTGGATTAAGATCTGATGTCTGTGGAGAACAGAGACGATGTGTCACCATGCCGGTAGTAGCCTTCAGAAGATGGTACACTGTGGTTATAAAGGGATTTACATGGTCAGCAACAATACTCAGTTGGTATTAAGAGGACCAAAGTGTCATAGCCAAGCAGATATCTCCCATACCATTACACCACCAGCAGCTTGAAGCATTGAGACTATCTGAATATCACAGCACAAATGAGGATTCATCATACCAGAAGAGGTTTTCTGGTCATCTATTATCCAATATTGGTGAGCCTGTGCCAATTGTAGCCTCAGTTACATTTTAGTAGCTGACAGGAGTGGCGGTGTGGTCTTTCGCCGCTGTAACGCATCTGCTTTAAGGTGAGATGTGCATTCAGAGATGCACTTTGAATAGCTCTGCTGTAATGAGTGGATACTTGAGTTACTATTGCCTTTCTATCAGAACAAACCAGTCTGTTCATTCTCCTCTAACCCCTGGCATCAACAAGGTGTTTTCGTATAGAAGACTGTCCCATCACTGGATATTTTGGGCAGCACGCTGGCTCGGTGGGTAGCACCACTGCCTCACAGCGAGAAGGTCCCGGTTTCAGTCCCAGGGTGGAGCGGCCTGGGTCCTGAGTCTACATGGGTTTACTCCGGGTACTCCGGTTTACTCCCGCAGTCCAAAGACATGTGTGTTATGTTCCTTGGTGTCTCTAAAGTGGCCCTTAGTGTGTGACTGTGTGTGATGGATTGGCGTCCCATCTAGGGTTGTTCCTCAGATTTGCCAGGTTATTAAGTTGACTCCATGTGGATTAAGCGGAAGATAATGAATGAATGGATCATTCACTGTAAATAGTAGAGGTGCCCTTGTGTACAAATCTAAAAATAGATCAGCAGTTTCTGAAATATTCAGACCAGCCCGTCCAGGAACAACAAACAAACAACCTACAAACATGCCATGTACCAACAAACATTGCGTTTTCTGTCGTGTGCTTGGCTGATTAGATATTTGTGTTAATATGCAGTTGTACCTAATAAAGTGGCCAGTGAGTGTTTATTTCAACTTAAGCCTGATACATAACAAATATTTTATTATTTTAAGTACACTTACACATACAAAGCGACTCTTAATAGTAATATATTCTTGGCATTATCAGAAAATTAGACTGCGATTTTTGTTTTTCTTTCTCAAAATGCACTCATATTGTAGCCAGTATTAGCAACAGGAGAAGCAAAAGGCAAATAAAGACGCAGAGAATTAGAAGCAACCCGAACTTTACGGTGCCAGTAACCCGAAATGCAATGCTGTCACCGATCGCAGGGCTGAGAAATACGTCAAGCGACAGCACCTTTACAAACTCCAAGAATCTCAATAAATACCTTCCACTGTCATTCTGCAGGATTTATTTGCTTTGATGAGGAGGTGCTCTTGTGTCTTCCTGTTCGAGCCGGGACCCTCCCTGAGGCCTTAGAGGTGGAAATGTAGCACTGGAAGCAGAGGCTGATGTTGCGAAGGTGTTTTGCACTGTGGATGGGTAAAAGTGCACATCAACAGCCACGGAGGTCATGCCCACGGTCACGCAGTGGGACAGCAGCAGGGGGCAGGAGCCGTGTGAGAGGCTGATGCTGTGGTGGACCGGGGTAGAAGAGGACTCACTGGTCTTCAGGGTGAGTGAGGAACGGAGACTTTCTTGAGTGCCAGCGGTGTTAGCAGGAGGTGGTGATGGGGGATCTTGGCTGTGTCCCATATCCTGACTTCTCCAGTCCTCCATGCAGTGAAGCTGGATGGTGGAAGGTAGGGACGGGCTGACTTTGTCTTCTTCAAACGACGTCTCCAACTGATTTACAGAGATTAAAACAAGTTTCAAGAATGACTGGAAAGAACATTAATACGATGCAGTACAGCTGCTGTGTGATGCAGTTAGAAAGCAGGACAGTGTAAATTCCAGAGATCCCCAGTGTGATTCTATGAGTTTAGCAGGGAACTCAGGTTATGGAATTGATGGCTTGTCTGGGTTTATCTAGGGCAGGGGTAGCCAACACGTTGGGCAGGGCAGGGCATGCCTAAGAAAAGCACCTTGGAGCTCTGTCTAAAAAAACGTTTAATTGTATTGCTGTTTTTTTTTTTTTATTAATAATAATAATAATAATAATAATAATGAATATAATTAATGATTAATAATAATGCATTCATGTAGCATTGTGTATGAAAAAAAATACCCACTATGGTAAAGTGAGATGTTTAAAAAAAAGGATTGGGAAAAAAAGGCACAATGTGGAGAGGCACTTCAGTGTATGTCACAAAAGCTTCCACGCTAAACTACCGACCCACAAACAGCAGTATTTTTACAGAGACTAGTGAAAAAGTCTACGATTTAATTCAGTGTGACATGAATTTGATGTGATAATTTCTATAATATTCGATAATTTCTAATAAACACATTTACAAAAATATCACAGATGTTATAACTGACCTTTTTGATTAACTGAAATAAATACATTAGGGCTACTATGTTTAAGTACAGTTAATTAATAAATTAAGGTTAAATGTTAGGACTACTCTATGTTTAGAACAAATTATTATTATTATTATTTTTATTATTATTATTATTTAGGGTTAGTGTTTGAGAGACTTGTTTTTAAGCATAGTTTATTATAAGGTCAGGTATATTGTTTTCTTAGTTGCAGGTTGGGGCTTGCACTCTGGATAATTATGTTTCCAGGTATAAAAAACATGAGACTGGGTAAGTACATTTGATGGGTTATGATTTTCCACACATGTACATTTTTGGTAGTTTTTTTTAATTTTTTATTTACACACCAGCTTTATTGATAAAAACAAGCACAGAACAAAAAGAACATGGTGCTTCGGCAGTGATTTAGCAAGACACTTATGCACACCGTAACAACCTAATGAGAATGTACACAGACATTTAATTGTGACTCACCTGGTCCTCCTCAGAGGGCTCATGATATGTTTCCGCTATGACTGGCAGGTCTTGGTTGGGCTGAACTTCCTCTTGTGGATTATCATTTAATGGCTGCATCAGTAAGGTGGATGGACCGGACGCTGGCGCGTTTGCTCCGGTCTCTGATGTATTTGGGCTTTGCTCAATAACAGCAACCACGTTGTCATCCTCAAAAGCTCTACATGAAAACACTGTCAGGAAATACCCTTCCAACTAGGTGACTTGGAAATTACTGCAGAACTTAACTTTAACGATTATAGTATTAGTCCGACTCACTTGTTGTCATATGTCCTTTCAATTGCAAGGTGTTCACCATGCCTGCAAGGGCCACCAAGACCTCTTAGAGCTGAACAAAGAAGCTCTTGTTAGTTAACGCCATGTTAATCTATATGTGATACATCTTATTTCAATTCGCAAACAAAAGGAAAAAATGGCAAGTCTGTGCACGGTGTGTTTTGAGATTTGTTGAAGCCTTACCCGCTCGTCCTGTAGTTATGGCTGTGGGGTCATTTTTCCGAAACAAAGAGTAGAAAGTCATCGTGATGAAAATGAATGCCAAGGAAACTCCAACTCCTACAACGATGGGGATGTCATGCTTTTCGAGGGCAGGAAACCAATTATGTGATTTCCCCTTCTCCCTGAAGGATATGAATCACAGTGTCAAACCAACCCATTTCCCTGTGAATTCCAGTATGAGAAGAAACTTCTAGAATAATGCATTATCCACTACCTGGCATTGTCACTGGTCCTCATGGGGGCATTGGATGTATTTCTCTTTAATGTTTCAATCAATTCTGTGTTATTTATTTGTGATGCCTTGGTCGCTGTAAGTGACTCAGCAGACTGACTTTGGTTGGCCACCATTGAAGACCCTGTGGCCTGTGACTGTTCCTTAAAAGCCTTTGGGCTGAGAGAGAAATGCTCATGTTCTGAGTATGAAAGTCCAAATGATCCCCTAGAAATGGAATCTGAAGGTTGGGTGATTGGATCAGTTGACGTGAATCTTTTTTGTGTTCCTAGTGGTTTGGAGTAGACATTATTAGACAATGGCTGTAAAGGTTTTGAGATGTTTTTGTATGTTTGTTTT
>JAUZSV010423993.1:0-10604 GCA_034780495.1 Parotocinclus cesarpintoi
ATTTATATTTATATATATATATATATATAAATAACTGCTGTTAAAATAAATTATAATAGACTGTTCGGAACAAAATTATTTTTTCAACTGTACATGTCACTAGTTAGAAATATGTTTGCCGTACTTAGTAATTTGTCAAAAGTAGTCTATAAAATGAGTCAGATTTCAGATTTTAGATTTTTTTGCAAATATGAGTCCTTAATGAATATGCACAAGCTTCATCATTTTCTAATAAATTTAAAACCATTACAACAACATAACATAATAGCTCAGTCTATAGTCCATAGTCCACAGTGAATAGTTTCAGTTTCAAAAAAGAGTACAAATACAAAACGGTGTGGTTTATGGACCTTAGCATCTCATGCTCATTTAGCATGACCTACAGTCCAACTAGACACCTCTTCCTCTTTAATAGGGGAAAGAAGACATTTCAAATAAAACTTTGCCATTTTCTTCAGGGATTCATATAAGAATCCTGACTCTGCATAGGCAGGCATGATCCATCTGCTTTAGGTCCCTGAGAATACACCGGCTTCCATAGCGAACCTGCAGGGGATCTAAACAGAATTCGGGACATCTGGAAGCAAGGCCAAGAGTTCTGATCAACACTCTCAGCACGGTCTCTCTGAGACTAGGTTAGTTAGATACGGATGTCAGAGGACTACGTAATGTATAACCGTAATGTACGTAATGTGTGTAGTTGTCCCTAAATCTTCATCTGAGCTGAAATCACTCTTATTCAGTGCACATCCTGTCCTGAATATTTCTGTAGAGTCAGCTATTATGTAGGGAAGTCGCTTTAATGAGTGTGTATGTGCATGCATATATAGATCATGTGACATGAGTGTGTATGTGGGAGGGAGCATGACCATGAGTACCGTGGAAAGTGCCGTGGCATTCTTCTGCCCGTTTTACTGGAAACTATGCCAACCTGGACATCATGGCACCTGCCACCCATGACAGCCAATCCAACCCAGTTGCCAAGCCACCAGTTGCCCTGGCAGCCCCTGTCCATAGCCCACCAACTGTGAAATTATGAAGGATGGAGGAAAATGGTGAAAGGGCTAAAGGAGTCAGTGAGGTTAGAATCTGGTTTCCTTAGTCATTGAACTATGGTTTAGTTAAAGATAAATGTTAAATAGAGTATTTTGACTGATAAGCCTAGAGGTATGAGGTATGGGGGACTGTGGTAGCCTAGCGGTTAAGGTACTGGCCTCTGGACCAGAAGGTCCAGGCTTCAAATCCCATCTCTCCCAAGCTGCCACAGTTGGGCCCTTGAGCAAGACCCTTAACCCACAATTGCTTGTATTGTAAGATTGTAAAAGTTGTAAGTCGCTCTGGATAAGGGCGTCTGCTAAATGCCGTAAACGTATGATTATTTACTAGGGGAAAGTACATTGGATGTGTATCTATTATTAGTATTTTTCTAATGAAATTTACACATTACAAAAAGATAAACAAAGATTCCATATAGATGTTGAAGCTATTTTTTTATTTTATAAACATGTAGAAAACAATAGGACAATAATGGCATTTGGAGGTCTTTTCGCCATTAAACATTAACAATAAGTCATAAATACATATGCCTTTTATATAAGAAATGGTCTTTTCCAATTTGCCTACACTTTTCAGATCATATAAACTACTGTGACAAAGTCTAAGGCCACCATTAGATTTGTTGTTTTAGCAATATAATCTCAATCATTTCTATTGTCGCACCATAATACTCTTTTCCACTGATCTTTATTGCAATGCGTTAGCAAATCTTAGTCAATTTACCCTGTCCCCCTTCTGGGAAAAGTAGTTTCTTGGCTTCTAGCCTTCCAACATGGGCCATTCCTTGATCTTCACACTGTAGTGCCAACTTGGCATCCCGAGGAAGTTGCCAGATGCTGCTATTGCCCAAGTGTAAGGGGAGCTCACACTAAATACTTGCCAGTGCTAAAACAATGGTAATCTAATGTTGGCGTAAGACTTTTGCACAGTACTGCATATCATAGTGTAACAATTAAATACATTATGTTTTGAAATTAAAAATGGCTGCTCTATTCATACTCCATACACATAGAGATCACGTTTGATTTGATTTTTCCTCTTACATAACAAAGGAGCATGTGTATCGTTGTTAGTAATTGCAAATAACACAGAATGATTTAAGTCGTTGTACAGTTGTGTATTTAAAAAAAGTCCTCCTATAAGCTTTGACGTTGCCATACCACCACATCAGGACTGTGGATTGTGTGGTTAAGGTACAATGGACCAGAAGGTCCAGGGTTCAGATCCCACCTCTGCCACTGTTGGGTTCCTAAACAAGGCCCTTAACCTACATTTTTTTTATTCTAAGACTGTATTAATTGTTTAAGGGAATCTAATAAATCACATAAATGTAAATAAGACTTACCAAAAATGTATTTCGATTAGCAAGGTTTCTACATAACTACAGCACTGTTCCAGTCTCACATTGCACTGATTTATTATTTAAAGTCGTCAATTTTTAGTGTATGTTGTGGCCATTGCAAAATCCCCGAGCAGCTCTGCCAACCACTGCTGACATCTAGAGACCAAAAGGTGGTACTCTGTTTCTTCGGCTGACCCAAGGCTTGTTCTGCTTGGCTGCCTTTCACTGTTTTGCCTTAAAATAAATTAAAATGCATTATCATGCTTGGTTTGGAACCACAGTTAATAGTTAATTACCTGTGGGGGGGGCAGATTTTCATGCCATGTGAAATGCCAATGTTTCTTTTCATTACACAGAACACCTCTGACTCCGAGTACAGCAAATATTTTCCATTAAAATGGGATGAATCTGAACCAATGCAATCCTGGTTTTATGTAGGATTTACCGTATGTAAGATAATTGACCCAAGTATGTAAAGTATTGTCAACTGGAAAACATCAAGAACAAAGACAACGTGTAACCCTGAATCAATTAAGCATTAAAGCCTTAGGATATGTTCCGCTAGGTTATCATTGACTGCCTCATTTATGTAGTCTAAGCACGTGTGCTATGCTAACTTCAATGCACTTGACATAATCGCAAGGTTAAATGACTAACTAAGAGTTGGTTGGTTGCGCACCTTGATAAGGTGTGCACAGGTTATTTCAGGTTTGATTTGAGACTGAAACATGAAACTTATTCTTGATACCCACAATTAATGATATATTCATCTATAGCATTGCTTTTGAAACCATGTTATTTGTTGGTCCTATTGGAAAAATTTTAACATACCTAACAAAACAATACAGATCATTCTGAACAGCACTGAACAATCCAAACTTTATCGTACTATTAGATCAGATGTAGCATTGTGAAGTGTAAAATGGCAAAAATTTGTATGTTATGTTAAAAATTCTATAGGTTAACAGTGGCAATTGTTTACATTTGATATATATAATAGCAGCATATGAGTTTTAGCAGGATGTTAAATTGACTTTACTACGCTCTAAATAAGCTTGATCAGGAATTGTTATTTTGGAGAAGTAGCAACCAAGAAGCCACCTTTACAAAAACAAAGCTTACAAAGTCTGGAATGGATATCGTTGGACAAGAGTATTACAGAGTGTCAAATCTGAGTTTGAAAGTTTTTTAAAATATGCTACATATAAGCAATATACAATTGCTTAACAACAAAACTAATTGTGGCCTAAAACTTTTATACAGTACTGTATATGAACAGCTTGGGTTTAGATCCCAGGATTGATTCTTGAACTGCGTATAGTTTTCATGTTCTCATCCTGGTCAGCTTGTCTCTGTAAAGGGACCATTTGTGAGTGCCCAGTCACTGTATTCAGTGCTGTCCCAAATGTTTTGTGTATTTATTTGTCTAATATCACATCAGCATTGATGGCTGTTCAATACATTTACATTTATGTCATTTAGTAGACTTCCTTATTCAAAACGACTTACAATGAATACAGTCGTACAATCTTGTTCGAGACCCAACTGTGGCAGTGGTGGGATTTGAACCCTGGACCTTCTGATCCATAATCCAGTACCTTACCCGCTAGGCTACCACAGTTCCATGAGTAAGGTCATAGCAATACTCAAATTGAAAAATTCAAACTGGAGGCAGTTCAGACCAGTGACCAGTGACCACTACACAGACACAGGCCAAGGATCTTTGGAACAGGCCAGTCACCAGCCCAGACCAAATGAGGGTGTATGCAATCTCATAACCAGATCAGATCCGCTGTGGTGACCGCCCAACACAAAGAGCTAAAAGAAGTAGAACAAGATGATGCTACAGTATATGGTATGATGAAAAGCCATTGTGTTCGATTTCCAACTCATTTTTTTCGAGATGACACCTTTACCCGGTGCTTTACCTAATGACAACACGTGTTTCACAGCATCAGTGGCTGCTCAGTGCTCTCCCCTTCTTAATCACATTCACCCATCTTCTTTCCTCGTGCAAACAGGGCCGTACAACCAAGATAAACTGGGCGATTGGGTAAAGAAATGATGTGTGAGGATACGAAGGAGGGGAAATGAGAAAAAGAGTGAGGAAGAGACCGAAAGAAAGAGACTTCCATCTGCAAGCATGGAGCAGCATTACACAGCATAGGGAAGACGCCTCATTTTTCCTGGTGACCTCGTAATAACCCCACTCTGATAGGGTGAAAGGCAGGTGGGAAGAGAGCGAGACAGGGAGAGAGACTGTTAGTTAGACACTAATAAGGCTTTGCTGATTATGACAGCCGTGGCAAAGCCACACGGTGCGCGACTGATGCCGTTTGTTTACCAGCAGCCAATTTAGTGCGCACACTGTTTAGGGTGGAGAGGCTACCACCTAAAGTAATCATTTATTGAGTATATCTGTGATTTTCTTTTTATTAGAGAGCAGCCCTCATTTCTCTTCCCAAACCTTGTTCTGTCTCCATGTTCTCTCTTTGTTCTGCTACTTTGTCTCCTTAACACCCTCCTTTCTTCCTTTTATTTCCTCCTTCCTGTCTCTCTCTCTCCGTTTCTCTCACCGGCACAAACCCTGGAACACACACACACTAACGCAAACACTCAAACACAGACAAACAGACAAACACACACTCCAGCAGCATAGAACGCCCCAGGAGACTGCTGTTTGATTGAGAATAGAGAGTCTGTCATTGCCCTGCCGATGAACTCGTCGCCTACAAGATCCTCCTCCTGCTCCCTTGCTCATACACAATCTCCAAGCTGGAGAAACATCATCAGCTGTGCTATCGCTTTACTGCCAGACATTATAACTCAGAGATTTCACTCCTTCCTCCATGACATACCAATGAGTGCCACACATAAAATTCAGTGTTGTTGGTTTTTTCTTCTACTTTTTTCCTATTCATTACATGCAGCCTTACATGACTACATATCTGTATTTCGTAAAGTGGGCTCCAGGGACTCTGCAGAGTACATGACATATGGCGGGGGGGGGGTCTGCAATTTTGTCATTACTATTTTTTAATGACATAATAAAAGGGGATATCAGTATATCCCACTTCCTAAGCACAGTTGTTCCATTTTTCATATACTACCAATATCTGAGCTAATACTTTAAACTAATACTGATATTGATTCATACTGATATTCTGACAGGGAACCACAGACATACATAACATGCAACTTCTCAGAGAAATAAAATATTTTCGTGGTTAGAATTAGAAATCCCTGATCTGGACCTATCCTGCATTTTGGGGGCTGTAATTATAATATGCTATGCAATCCATTCTGTTAACACCTAGTAAGTTTAATGGCTGTTTAATGGCTGTTATTTAGATATTATGGTTATAAGCCTTTTGGAAGTGATATTTATTTAATGCTATGAGAATAACACCAGTCTCAGTAATGAGTTTCTGGTAGCAACTTGTTTATCTTCTAAGCTCAACAGCAAGCATGCAGAATGTCAACTTATTATACATTGTGTGCTCGAAATCGAGCTCAAATTCTATTACACTGGTAATCTTTTTGTGTTATTTTACTGATATGCATTTATTGTGTGGTACATTTTAATAGGGAAATAAGATATTTTGAAATCATATTTGTTAAATCTACTGATAATTGTTTTTTCTTTGCACTTAAAGACAGATTTTGAAGTAAATGCATATATTGTACGCAGTCACAATGCCTGATGTACCTTGATATGGATGACTACCTTCCAACCTGCAAATGTCTAAATGACAATAGACAAGCTCAAAATGTCTTTATCCTTCTTCTCTCTATTTCTCCATCTTTTCTCTCTCTTTTCCTCTCTATTTCTCCATCTATTCTCTCTCTTTTCCTCTCTATTTCTCCATTTTTCCTCTCTCTTTTCCTCTCTCTCTTTCTCATTCCCGGAGGGTGCATTGTAGACAGCCCCTTGCAGTCATAATGGTGCTTTAAAGTGGACGTGAGTGCCTGTGACGAGTGGCCCTAATGATTCCTGTTTATGCCACTCTCGCCCATTTGTAATGATTAAAAGCAGGATGAATGAGCCCACAAGCCCACCTTTCGGGCAGTCTGCCTGCCTGGATGCACTGCCATCCTACAGTGGTTCAGAGGGCACAATCCACTCTGACCATTAAATGACCCTTAAGATGACCGCCAAATGACCCAGCCTACATGCGGGGCAGGCTCAGGTCAAATGCACCCCAAATAGATTTCAATAGACATGTCCAGACTCCCTATTTGGTGCTTTTTTTATGCTGAGAAACACCACAAGGCTTGAACACAGCAAACACTGGTGACCGCCAGACAACCTGCATGGCGTTTGGGTGAATCGCAGGTCACATTAATATTCATGCAAGTATTAAAATGAAAATATTATCATATATACAAACCAAAGACTGCAGGAGTAGGCATTGTTAGCAATAAGCAAAAAATGTTCCAGCTTTATTAATGCAGAAACTTTTACCTATGTATATTTTACATTTAACTTAGCTGTGCTTAGATAATCTACAAAAAAAGGTGTCTTCATTACATAATACTTTAGAAAATTGTAGCTGCTCCAGCCAAGCTATATCCATTATGGATGTCATTTTGTCTTATAAGTACAGCTAATATTTAAAAGAATCAAGGTATTTTGGGGGATCATGGTTCTTTCTTTCTTATATTTATTCCACCATACAGAGCAATTAATCCGATGATTTACATTACATTAAATCTAGGTTTTATCTAATTTGCACTATCGTTATTCACTCATATTAATTGTACACTGACTTAATGTTGCTACCTTAATAGACCTGTTGTCTTTAGCTAATTTGCAACACCTTTTGCCACCACATCTGAGCTTGTCAAACTGATCTGATAATGGCAAACTTAAAAGGACATATTCTGCATATTAAGATAAAATAGTCTAGTATTGATCAAATACACTAAAATGCTGATACACACTTAAATCCTGCACACATCTATCTACAACCAATTTGTGCTACACAATACAAAATGTTTTTCATTTACTGTGCGTCCATAGTTTCTTCTTTCACTTATTGTGCATCAACATTTTCTAAATTGCCTTTCTTCTGACTATACAAGGAACAAGGAACAAGGTACACTGGTTAAATTGGGTCACCAGGGACCTGAAGTACACATTTGCAGTTTAAATAGCAATTCCTTTAGAACAAAAGGATGTACATGGTTTCAAATACTTGAAAAAACAAGAATAAGTGTTAAAAAGGTATACTTAATAAATACTGTACATGCATCGGGTGCAAAAAGATGTCAATCATCAACAAGTCTCATTGTGTATTATGGAAGGGATCTGAAGTACTGTTACAGTTAGACTATTAACTGATAAATGTTGAAATGTTGCCAAACACTTTTTAACACTCCTCGTGACCACAGGTGTGAACTAACACTCCAGGCAAATTGCAGTTAGCCAGAATTGTACCGACTAATTTTTCTAACAATATTTTGTGGGTTCAAGGAATGGGTGACCTAAGCTTCCACTTAATGTCAACTGGTAGGTTAGTTCCATTTAGAATTTAGACCCATTTTAATTTCCCACAAAGTTAATTAGAACATGTGAAGACCTGCCAGTATGTGGATGACCGTAAAATGACCCTGGGATGACTGGAAGTTAAGAGGTTATTCCAAGGCCAGTACAGCTGAATAAGTCTAGAGAAATACAGGTAAGAGTAACATCAGCAGCATCTGCTGGTATAACTAAGCTCTTATGTAAAAATCATATTATTGCTTGTAGTTGCGTTAAATATATTTTTAGGGTCCACTAGTAGGCATGAGTGTAATATTTGAATGAAGGTTATTATGTCTATGAGCTCTGCACATACGTTTATCTTATATCGTATTTTAGTATCGAAAAATCACCAAGGTGTTTTTAAAGCACCTACAACCTTGTAAGATCAAACAACAAAGCTGCTGTTAGATTAGAGATATTTTGTCACTTTGCGGCTCCACTGAAGTTGACCGAAAAGTGACCTGACGTTGACCACAAGGTGACCTGAGGATGCAGACTGAACCCTCCAGCACCATGTCCTTTGGATGACCTATCAAGGGGTCACTGAGGGCACAGCCTGGGGTCGGTTCAGCCCTGGACACAAAGAGTCTCTAATAACACAGCAGAAAAGAACAAGTGGAGAAACATAGAGTGGGTGAGAGAAGTGAAAAAGAAGAGAGATAATAGTGGCAAAGGTCAGTTTCTAGGGTCTTCCTTTCCCCATTTCTCCATTACACACCACACTTTCGCCTTCTTTTTTGTCCCCTTGTTCTCAGAGACCTTTGACTTGGGCAGACGCTGAGGCACTATCAAGTTGACCTGACCATGAACGCAGTCTCACTGAAACTTGTCGTATTACCATATCCTGGGGCAGTGGAATCAAAGATGCTAGAAACTCGCAAACTTTGCTTATTTCCGAAAAGATCAAAGATCTGTACTGAAGGGACGTTTTGGAAAATTCAAAAGTAGCCATGCTAACCATCGTTTCCACCACCGTGTCTCTAATTCTTGACTTTCTGACCAGTGATACTCACATGGGGCATGATGGGACTTTTCAGAAATCGAATAACTGATTGTGCAAAAGTAAATACGTGCAAAATCAAGTTTACCATGGTGTCCATTGGCGACATTTACATGCATGTCCTGTTATGGTATTCAATGTGAATTTTGAAAGGATGATTGCAGATGCTGGTTGTAATATGGATTCATTTTAGGATAGTTGTGCCTGTACCCCAGAAGAAATGAGGAAAAGGTAGATCAGAGATGTCATTCAAAAGAATAATGTGGTCAAATGTGGGGAAATAAGACATGACGGAGAGAAGATGTGAAGGTTTTTGTTTTGCTGCTACCATTTTCAACTCTGCATGACCTTGCGTTTCAGTGTGTTACAAGACAAAGGGCAGATTTGAAGGGCAGAAACGGATCAGCGTCTCTGTGTGTTGTGGTGTACTGCCAGTTTAGCTATTTTGCGGGTGAAGGAATTTTGAAGGTTACTGTGCATATGGACATTAGACACGATGATACCACTTGACACAGCAGGTTACAGAGAAAAGGAAAGAAAGCGTGGTGATGGAACAACAACACACATATGCTTCACAGACCCTTCTTCAAGATAGCATGAGAGTTTTTGTGAACTCTATTAAGACATGTCTAAACTTCGTGATATATAAGTGTTGCAGGACCAGGAATATGGTTATTTTATGATGGAAACAGTGTCTAGTTTGTGGTAAGCCCCACAAACCACGAACAGTAAACGTGCGTTCCTGCTTAATGAAGCTAAAGTCCAATTGCAAAACAAATTCAAGCTCATGTTCATACAGGAAACCCTGAAACGCTTCACTCTTTCCAGGCGCCATCTGGCGGTCAGTGAATGTAACCACAAATATTTGCCCTTACGAGTAGGCCTGGACGGGACCCATAAAAGATATTGGACAGGGGGTTAATTCTATTTCGTGGTGTGGTCAGAGTATCAGATAAACAGAGGCTGTGCAGGATTCCACCCCTGGGCCGCTATGATGTTATATTGATTTTCCCCCACCAGGCACATGCTGTAAATTAGGACGAACTCCGCTAAGCTCCACATAAACGTCAGGCTGGAGATGATAGAAAATTATTCACTGTCTGCACATGTTTAAGATTTATTAAGTATAAGAATCCAGATATGCCCGTATCATAATAACTCTGTATACTATACTGGTGACGCTTTCTTTCCCTCAGTGTTGGTATGGTTTTGGGTGAAATAAGAAAACTGCAGGGTTTTGTCATATAAAGTCCTTGAGAGGACATCCCAGTGAGAAAATATGTGCTAGAAATGCTGTAAAAAGGGGCACGTGCATACCCTACTGAAAAAAACCAGACCAGCATGATGCTGGACTTGGCGGTGACCAGCGTTTGTTGTGTTTTGAACATGTTTTTGCTGGGGATGCTGGTGACCAGAACATCCTGATCTTTACTGGGGATGCTGGTGACCAGAACATTCTGGTCTTTACTGGGGATGCTGGTGACCAGTACATGTTGGTCTTTACTGGGGATGCTGGTGACCAGAAAATTCTGGTCTTTACTGGGGATGCTGGTGAGCAGCACATCCTGGTCTTTACTGGGGATGCTGGTGACCAGAACATTCTGGTCTTTACTGGGGATGCTGGTGACCAGAAAATTCTGGTCTTTACTGGGGATGCTGGTGAGCAGCACATCCTGGTC
>JAUZSV010424004.1:0-10604 GCA_034780495.1 Parotocinclus cesarpintoi
CTAGACTGAATTCATTCAAGCCCTACGATGTTACCCAAACGTTCTGCAAGTTCTACCGCTAAAATAGTGTAGAAATATGTAAATAAATAAAGCGTCCCTACTTGGGGGATTTTCGTTTATCGCGGGTGGTCCTGGAACGTAACCCAATTAAACGAGGGAACAGTGAAAATTTACACATTATGATTTCCTGTTTTAATTCTTAGGTCTTTAGCCGTTAAAGTAATCGGACGTTGAGTGGACAGACGTTACTTTAGGTTTGTTTCGAGACTCGGATGGACAAAGCAAAGCCACAAAGCTGCAGCGTAACTGGTCGTTTAATTAGGACAGTTCTACAATAAAAGCCTCTCGGAGAACCAGGTTTTGATTTGGCAGCTCTCCAAAAATCCTCTTAGCAAGTTGTTGAAGACGAGGACGGATCCAGGTCTGCAAAAAAAAAAATACAATTATGAAAAGCAGAGCCAAAATCACCGAAAATAAAACGGCCACTTCAGCAACGAAAAGGGGCTCTTATGGACGGGAGTACGGTTATTTGGGCTGATTTATGTGGATCTGAACAAACATCTCGAGTTTAATCGAGTTTCTTTTCGTCTCTTTATTTACCTGTCGAAAAGACGAGAGGGAAAAAAACTCAGGAAGTGGAAACATTAAATAACAAAAAGACACTCAGTCATATTTTATCACTTTATTAGTTTTTTATACTAAAATAACAGATTGAATTATAGTCTTTCTAATGTTATAAAATAGGAAAATATTTGACCATATTCCTATAAAACGTTGATATATTTAAACTGTTATTATGAATTTATTATTTAGGTTATTTAATTTAATTATTTTAAGAGTTTTGGTCCTGTTAAGGTTTCTGGAGTTTTTCCTTGCCGCTGTGGGTTTGATAAATATAACAAATACAAAACTGGTTATAATAAAAATAAACTGCTTTTACTGTAGTAAAAAAATTCTTATTAACATAAGAATCTTTAATAATTATTAGTAAAATGTGGTCGTTAGCTTTTTTTTTTAGAATTTATAACTTATTTCTCAGTTTTACTTTGCCTGACTTTTTCCTCAAATGTTTACATTTTGTGCCATATTCAAAAATATGATAATATTTAATATAATATATATAATAATATAATAATTTTGACAAAAAAAAGTCAAAAATTTTGAGATAAAAAGTAAAACAATTGAGGCGCTTAAGGAACATTAAAAAAAAAGTAAAATGTTTGACAGAAAAATTACATAAATTGTATATAAGTAATAAATAAAAAAAAATAATAATAATAATTTAAAAAATTATAATTACAAATAAAGTATTTTTGGAAATGTTACAGAGAAAAAAGCAACAATTTACAGAAAAATGGAAAAAATTTGAAGAAAAAATTAAGAATTGAAAAGATTTGAGTGAAATTTTTTTGTAATTTTTAAAAAGAAAACATTTAAAATATAATAATATGATAATTCTGACAAAAAAGTAAAAAAATATTGAGATAAAAAGTAAAACAATTGAGGCGTTTAAGGAACATTTAGAAAAAACATAAAATGTTTGACAGAAAAAGTACATAAACTTTAAACATAAACATAAAAACATAAAAATTAATTATTTTTGGAAATGTTACAAACATTTAAAAAGACAAGATTTCGATATTTGAGGAAGACCAAGTAAAAAACGAGAAAAAGAAAAGCAACAATTTTGGGAAATAAACATTTTAGAGAAAAAGAAAAAGATTCGATGAAAAAATTAAGAATTAAAAAGATTTGAGTTTTAAAGTTGGAAAAGGTTTAGAGATTTAAAAGAAAATTGAGAGCAAGTAGTCATTTTTACAATTAAAGTAAAAAATTTTAAAAAAGCAATAATTCAGATGAAAAAAAGGCAAAATTTGGGAGCAAAAATTTGAAGCTTCAAAAACAGAAAGTGAAAATTTTGAGATTTATAAAGGAAAAACATTTAGAAAAATTAAAATCGATGCAAATAAATTTTACGATCAATATATATGTATATAATTTTAAAACATTTTTTTAAAGTAAAATAGTTCAGGGTTTCCTGGCGTTCCGGTGCCCGTTCCCAGAACTTACAGTGTACGTTCGGGCATGTGCCCTGACCCGGGTGCCAGTCTGTATCAGGGCAGTTTTGTTGTTTTTCTCTTGTCCTACATCACATTACCCATAATCCCTTGCTCTGTATAATCCAGGCCAGGGGCATCTTTACAATAGTGCAGCTCTAATAGGATTTTGATCCGGTCCTCATCGAGTGCTTGGCCAGCTGTTCCTGTGCTCCTATTGGCTGCAGCTCAGTGGGCGGAGTCTATGGGAGGCAGATGGAAAGGAGGTCGAGGTGTTGGTGTTTAATTCCGAGGGGCTACCCGTGCAGGACGCCGTGGCCGCATCAGCCTGATAGCTGCGCTGTACGAGGGTGTGTAGGGGGCGCTGTGGGATGGGGGTGTGTTAGCGGGCTAGATCAGGGGTACGATGGCGGTGGCGTTGGACGCGGTGTGTGTGCGGGTGAAAGGCGTGTGTAAGCAGAACGGTTTGCTCATCCTGTCCGTCCTGGCCGTCGTCATCGGATGCTTGCTGGGATTCTTCCTCCGTACCAAGCAGCTCTCCGAACAGGTCAGTGCCAATCTACTGCCCCCGAATACCGCCCCATGACTACCCTACCTACCCTCGCACAGACCTACCAGATCTGCCCCCAACCCTGACTCACCCAAAATACGTCACTGTCTCCCATATCGTACCGTTTTTTTTTTTTTTCTTACCCAGGCACAGTCAATGCTACCCCAGAACAGCTAGACTTACCCATCCCAGTGCCAACGCAGTGCCAACGCAGTCAGTCCTAACCTATTTACCCTCAACACAGCTCCAATTACCCCAGCACGGCTTCACGGGGTCAAAACACACCTAATATGGAAGGACTTGTGTCCAATTAACAAACGACCCGCCCCTCCGGGCCAAAATCGAGCCGTAATCAAGCCAAAACTTGGCCATTCTCACGCTGCCCAGTCTAACACACTCCAGTTTGCCCCAGTGTAGCCCTACTTAACCCTACGTAGATACAGACCAGCTCTATTTGGACAAATATTACTGTCCCAGCCTTATTTACCCTTATATCATCCCAGTAGCTCAAGGAGCCAAACCAGTTATAGTTACCAGAACCAAACAGTTCCGTTACCCACTAGTGTCCTGAATACCCCAAATCAGCCTCATTCGCCCCAATATAGTCCAAGTCCTGGAACCGAAAAAGTCCTGCCTGATGGAACAGGGTGGCTTTGGGTCTGAGCAAAGGGAAAAAAATCACCTCACCAGAGACGTGATACGAACCCTAGACGTTTTACATTTACCGCATTTCTTTTATCCAGGACCGAGAAGGCCTTGCTCAGGGACCCCAGATGTGGTAGCTTGGCAGAGGTGGGATTTGAACCCTGGACCTTCTGGTCCAATGTCCAGTACGTTAACCGCTAGGCTACCACGGTCTCGCTCACCGGTGTTCATATTTAGTCTCCAAGTTACAATCAGCTTTAAGTTTTCTGGTATTTTCTATTGTCTCCAAAGGTCCAAAGCCCACGACAGTAGGGACCAGTGGCAAGGAAAATGCCCTCAAAAAGCCAAGACTCAAAAATGGAACTTGACCTGCTTGGGCGGGTCCTTGATGTTCTACGTAATAAACGGGTCACAAAAATGAGGGGACATTTTTGTAATTGTATAATTTTCGTGAACAGTCTCCATGGAGGATCGCTGAGCCGTAGCGGGGTGGATACGACCCCGTTTTTGGAGCCCTTGGGCGTAACGCTTGTTTGGTTTCTAGACCATAAAACGTTTCCTTCTTGACCTCGCCTTCCATTTGGAAAGCAGAATTTAATGGACTAAAAACGAGAAGGTTTGATTCGAACGCAAAAAGAGCAAGAGCAGACCTTGGACCCGCTAAAAGTGTCCCCATAAGTCGGACGTTTTGGCTGCGAATAAACACGCCACATGCCATTTGCGTCGGCTCTCTGGGATTACGGTCCAATCATACAAATGCTCTCAGTAATTATGCATTAGGCAACAGAGCTGCTTAGGCTCACGCAGGTTCAGGCTCAGGAGGGGAAACGTCGCGCCATTTCAGCCGGATTGGAACAGCGACGGCAAGGCAAAAGGAGATTCGGAAAAATGTTTCAGAGCTCTTTGTGTCAGGGTGATCTACGACCACAAATCAGACCTGGTGGGGACAGTATAAACCGGAAAAACGTCCTATTTAAGCCCCGTAAGAGACTTTTTTAATTCCTTGTTCCTCGGATGTTCCTACTTAAGAATCGACTGAGGAGGGAGGAAAAAAAATACAAATAAATCTTTATTTTTCAGCACTTTTCAATTTCTGGAGGACGATGTGGAATCAATACAAGGAAGGAGGAAGAAATGAAAATACATATTTTATTTAAAAATAACATTTATTTAACCTACAATTAAATTAAAGTGAATCTGGAAAAAAATACGATTTTTTTTTTATTTCAATTAAAATTTTTATTGGTGCTGCGTCGGATCTGAGAAATAAAAAATATATATATATAATTTTTTTTTTGTATTCTTCAAATATGATCGTCGGTGGATCCGTGAAACATGCAATAAAAAAAAAAAGTCTTGGCCGGTCTGGGGTCAGGGTCGGGTCCGGGGTCAGGGTCGGGTCCGGGTTCTACAAAGGATTGGTTATAAAACAATTGATCTTTAAAAATGTTGATCTTTAGTCCCTTTAAGTGTTAATGATTCTGTCCTGAATTCCCTGGGACAGATTTAGCTGATCTGTAATGGTGATCTTATCCCAGTTCTAATCCCAAACAAACAGGAGATGATTTATAGATCTGCTGGATTAACACCAAACCCAGAGCAGCAGCAGTTACTCTAAAAAGTCATCATTTATTTTTAAATAAAAGCTGTGTTGTTTGTTGAGGGTATGATCTCTCCTCCCATAATGCACCCTGATGGTGATGTGTACGTTTCAGACGGTGAGTCGTCACTTCCGGAACATTCCGGTGAACGAGAAGGAAACGCTGACGTACTTTATTTATATGGTGAAGAGCAGCAAGAGCCGACTGGACCAGAAATCAGATGGAAGTAAACAGCTGGAGTAACACCTGGATACACACACACACACACACACACACACACACACAGAGAGTGTGCTGGCGTTGTGACCGACTTTAATGTGAATAGTTTGTACAGTAACACAGGTTTATGAGATCAGAGCCTCCGGAGGGCGCTGTTGTTACCTGAGTGTTTTCCACCTCGAGTCCCACAAGCCCCGCCTCCGTGCCAAACTCCGCCTCCTTCTCTGATTGTTACTAGGCGTTACTTATTAATATTACACACAAAATGCTTTTCAAATATAAACTGTAACACGCCCTGTTAGGCGTGTTCCAAATAAGGTCCAAAAAATGCTCCCTACCTAGGGAGCCTACATTCAGAGGAGCCTGTTTTTAGTTATTTTATACGTCCCGATTGTGGTTTTAAATCCTCCCAGTTTAAGCCCTGCTTAATTAGGCCATGCTTCCTACATAGGGTCCCTCTTAAATGGGGCTTGCTTTATTTCAGACGCCCTCCCTACTTGGGCAGCCTACTTCAAAATGAACTTGGTTTTATCTCTCTGGTTGTTTCCTCCTTTGGAACGGCACTGTTTTATTGCCTCTGTGTAATTAGGACAGGTCCTTTGTGTTACCTATCTAGGGTCAAGTTTGGACAGACCCGATGATTTGGGTCGTGTCCTTTCAAACACACAAATCGCTCCCTACTTAGGCAGCCTAAATGTTTTTTAATCGGACGTGCTGCCTATTTTTTTTAACAGATGCTCAGTATGTTTTGAATTTGTAATCCTGAGAAATTAGGCTGTGCTCGATTTACCGTGCTCCCTATGTAGGGCGCCTCCTAGTGGATCTGATCCTGCTCGAGATGAAATGTGTGGAAGTCTATTAAAAATGAAATTGTATCTGACTGTAAAATAAGGCAGAATAATTGTTTATGATGAGGATGCATCTTCACCTGGTTCAGGTGTGAGTCTGAGCGACCGGCGGCAGGTGGACCGGTTTGCCCCGGCTGGGCTGATGTGTATAAATTGCGCCCCCTTCCTGTGGTGTAATGGCGGTGCCGGTCACGTTTTTATTCGATCGTTTGTTTCTTTGCGTTTGTATCGTGTAGGTTATTCGGAGTTACACTGCGCTTTGTTTGTTTGTTTGTTTGTTTGTTTGTTTGTTTGGTGGAATTCATTAAACGACTGCATAATGCTTTTAATAAACTCTATATAATGTTCTTATGCTCCGTCTCATTCCTGTGTTTACACCGGGCTGTGTTCCAATCCTGATTCTAACATTTTACATCTTGTTGTACTGCTGTAACCAAACTCAGGATTAATTAATCCCAATCAGGCTTTTGATTTGGGTTTAAATGAGCTTTGTTAATAGAAGGTGGGTAAATCTTTACTTGGTAAGTGTGGTGTTTTTATAGTGTGTGTGTGTGTGTGTGTGTGTGTGTGTGTGTGTGTGTGTGTGTGTGAGAGAGAGATTAATGGAGAGTTATAAACCTGTCTCTCTCCTCAGTCTCACCTCTGGACATGTGGAACCTTAATAAGGTTCCTAGTTTATAACATTGAGGGAGGGGCTTTATTTCCTCGGGGCATTTAGTGACTGGTACTGGATTATTTACTGATTTTAATTGCTTTAAACAAAGCTGCAAGTCAGAAACAAAACCTCCACCAATCAAATATGTACCTGTCTGTGTAGCCCCGCCCCTTCCCTTTCACCTTATAAACCTAGCAGGTCGTAAATGTTAGGCTAATGAAACGGAAACACAGGGTGCAGGGCGGGTATAGAGCCTCCAGAGGGCGCCACTCACTCACCTGTTCACCCTTCTACCTGCCGTAATCTCACCTGTTTAGATGGTCTGGATTTTAATCCGGATTATATACGGGGTTCAAATAAACTTTTATTTCCTGAACCTCAGATATTTTGTTCACTTCATTTCATTTGTTAATGAACATCCAACTGTAAAGAATTTATCATCAGTAACATAACATATAACATAACATATATAACAGTCCATCTTAGGTGCCTCCGAGCCCAGGTTAGTGGGCGGAGCTTGTGGGCGTGGTTATAGCACGAGTTGTTTTTTGTACAGTAAAGTTATAAGCGGTATGTGTGAACGTAATTGAAAAGTCTGTATTGTAGAGCTCGATAAAGGTGGGATAAAAATCCCTGACCCATGTGCTCCTATCAGACAGTGGTGAATGACGGTTCTGAGGGAGGGGAGGGAGATCACCCCGTTTCGGTTTAGTTTTTAGAACTGAAATTCCTCCCGATTCGGAGTCGTTTAATGATATTATGGTCTGTAGAGGGAGAAATGTCTAGAGGAACATCGTTTGGTACTAAACTGGAGGGAGTTCCTTCGATCATCTTCCCTCCTCGGACTCGTCAGCCTTTCCTGGTTATAATCGGCTGTTCGAACTCACACGGTTATTTCCATTTTGTTTGTAATCGTAGAGTGAATGTAAGAAATGCATTCGATTTCATTTACATTCTCCATACAGTTCCAACTTCCTTCTGATTTAAGGTTGGACTTTATATAGGAATTACGTTTAAAGTGCAGAAACCTCGAGGCTCTGGATAATCTGATTCGCCCTCCATTTCCATCCATACCTACGCGATGCCGATCGATTACCCTCGGCGTTCCAAGAGTCGAACGGCCAGTCCGGCTTCCTCCAGACATCCGACCCTGTATTTTGAGAGGCTTTTAAACGCTCGGGTTCCAGAGAATAAACACCTAGGCGCGACGCTATCGATCCCTTTAAAGTGTTTCTGTAAATTCATTAAGCTCCTGTCATTCCGCTCTCTATCAGCCTCTCTGTCGTATTTATTATTTATTTCCTTCGGTTCTTACAGCATTACATAAGCAGCACGTTCACTGGATTCCCGTAGCTCATGGTACAGAGTCAGCGCCCAGGGATTATTGGCAAAGATGGGAAACGGTACGACTTACGACTGTTGGTTATTGAAAAAGGTATTATCTTGGTAATCACACAACGGAAGCCCTGACCCCCACATCCACAGATAGCTTAGATTTCCACTCATAACACACACAGGTCAATATTAGATCGATAAAATACCGGATTCGGCGTTAATAATAATTCATAAGCCCACCTAATGCCACCCGGGCGGCCGAGGCGTCGTAGTTGATCCAGAAGGAGACCCAGGACAGGATGGTGATCAGGATGGAAGGCATGTAGGTCTGCAGGATGAAGTAGCCGATGTTGCGCTTCAGCTTGAAGCTGAGGGACAGACGGGGATAAGCGCCTGGAACAAACGAGACAAGTTCGGGTTCAGGACGATGGTCATATAACACGAATAATAATATTAAATAATGATATTTTGGTAAAAGCTTCATCCTGGTGTTAAATTATAGATCTATCAAATCGAACGGCGATGTAAGAGGCGCTTAGACCACACTCTACGCTTTTTTTCTTTCTTGTTTTCAAACCGTTCGCTCCCGATATGGGTGTCTGAAAGTCTGAAACTTTTAAAAGTCGTCTTTGTTCGTCGTGTCTGTTTTAACTCATTTGAACCGGCCGTAGAAATTCGAAGAAATTCTAAAATCCCGTTCCGAGTTTCGGTCTAAAAAGCCAAAACCAAAAATGATTTGTGTTCAGACTCAAGCGGCTTTAGACGTTCCTCAGATGCGGCACTCTTCCCCCAGTCTCCGTGGCTGCTTTTTGAGGTTTTATTTTCTCTAAAATCGCTCTTCTCTTACATTCATTCCGTTCTGGTTTCACCTGTGGAGAAGACGACGTTCTTGGAGATGAGCTTGTAGTCCACGATGGAGAACTGAGGGAGCTCGATCTTCTCCACGCCCGTCACGGCGTGATCGCCGCCTCGCCAGTAGAACTCGATATCGTCCGTCGTGTAGCCGTCTGGAAACAGAGACAGATCGAAAAAGCGGTTCCTCCTGAGAGAACTTCCTCATAAATAATGCAGATCCCTCAGCGGTGCAGACTCTCCTCAAAGAGTAGCCGCTGCAATTAATTAGGCCTCGTGTAACGAGGATGCTCGGGAGGGTTGTGTGTAACGAGGTGCCACTTCGCTTAATTAGAGAGACGGGCACGAGCGGACGAGCCAGGTAGCTCGGGATGAAGCCGTAAAGGTTCTTCACGGTGCAGAGGAACGTTCGGGCTCGCCCACATTTCGGAAGAGCTGGAACAGCAGGCATGAAAAATAACGCTACTTAAGCAAAAATGCGTAAGTGTATTACTGAGATCATAGCCCAGATCTGTTAACACTCTTCCAAAAACACTTCTAGGACCCAACCTAGGCTCTCACGCCAACTGTGAAGCACGGTGGAGGAGCCTGAAGCTCCGGAGAGAGCTTCGATCTTATCCAAACGCTATTAAACTCAAGTTCAGAAAAGCGTTGCCCTGGCATACGCCAGAATTGAACCGCATAAGGCAGGGGGCGCTCTAGATGAGGAACATGGCGGACTTTTTGTTTCAGTTCTCCCCCCCTGAGCTAAAGCGGCTCGATAAACGGCGGAGAATCAATATTTATCAGCTACGCCCGAGGCGATGAACGTTCCACGAGCAAACGGACTGTGACTTTGTATTATTTTTAGACGAATCGCTGCGTTTATTCGGACGCTTCGTCCGTCTGTAAATAATTAACGAAGGTCTTAAGCTGGGAAAATAAACACGTTACCGACCGGAGACGAACCTGAGGAGCGGTTTAATCCACTCTGGGCGAGACAGGCAGAAAGAGAGAGAGAGAGGAATTAAATCGAGAAGGGGATGAAGAGCGAGAGCGCTCAGAGCCTCGTCTTAAATCCTTCACTGACACAAGATTAAGAAAGGGCAGATGTGCTGCACCGAAATACGGCTACAAGGAGGGGAAAAAAGATCCAATCCTTCAGAGCGCTGCCACGTTTAGCTCGGAACGGCCCGTAATCCTGACCTGACCTCTTTCTCTTACTAACCCATCCCAGCCAGTTCCTCACCAAAGGGAACGGCACATGGGGGCGTCCCAATAATTACAGCTTCCACGCTTACGGGTTAGGATTTCTACCCGATTTCGGACTGTGTCTGTGGGGATCCATGCGTCTATGTCTAAACCCACGTTCCGTTTTGGTTCGGATGTTGTGACCCGTAATAACCCCAGTCCCCCAGCCGATGACGACCGGGTGCCGGTGCCGGTGCCGCTCCGTGTGATGCGAGAGAATTGTGACATTCGCGCTTTCTGTGCTGCGCCAAAAAACGGCGACTTCGGTCTTTGTGCGCTCGGCTGGACTTGGCAAATCCACTTAGCTCCATTGTTTCTGTGTCAGCGAGCCTGAGTCCGCAAATTACACCTCACGCGCCTCCCCGTCAGCCCTCTTACATCATAATACACACCACGCTCGCTTCGTCATCAGCACACGTGCAAAGAGGCTGTGCTGCCGCCAGGATCAACCAAAAAAAAAATCTAACCAAAAGAACAAGAAGAGAGAAAAAAAGAAGACGCGAAACAGAAACAGCCTGTTTCCGTTCTACAGAGGGGAGACACGAATTCAGAAATATTACATTTTTCTGCGTTAGCTGAGACGGCACGGGCAAATTGACACCCTAATCAAGC
>JAUZSV010424015.1:0-10604 GCA_034780495.1 Parotocinclus cesarpintoi
TAATACAATTTGGAATAAGGCTGTAACGTAACAAAATGTGGAAAAAGTGAAGCGCTGTGAATACTTTCTGGATGCACTGTATATACAGTCCATACAATAGTATTTTAAAGTGTACAGTAATAGCAGTCTGCTATCCGAGTTTACACTAATATGGGTATTAATACAAATGTTTTGTTTATGTTTATAAATGATTGGTTAGCAGACAGTTGGTTTGTCTGCAGCCTGGAACTCGCTCTGGACCTAGTGAGCCCTTAACATTTAGTTGATGAAAGTTTAAAAATAGCAGGACAGGAATTATGGAACAAATATTTATTACATGACTATGTCTATGTCATGTCCAGTTATTTAAATTTAAAAATGTATGACAAACCCATTTATACAAGATCCATTTATATCAACTACCCATAATTCCTGAAGGAAATATACAGTACATATCGATAACCATCAATGCATACAAATATATGACACTTTAATCAGACAATAACACTTCATAAGTATAATCATATTCATTAAAAAAGAAAACATTATTCAAACAGATAAATAAACATACATTTTTTTTATTTATCTTATATCACACTGGCACAATACGGTCAATATTATTGAATATGTATACTGATATAAATACTACTATAATACTTAAAAACAGTTTTGAATCACAAATATAGTTCATCCTAATGTTCTTTTATTAACTGACTATAATATGAGTGCTAAAAATCAATAGGTAGAAAAATTTCCACTCTCTGCATTTAGCATTATTTTACAATTCAAACACAAAGACAGTTATACAGCCAGTTACCAGCTCCAACAAAGAGGTCACTCATTTGGTAAACAGGAAACTGATGATAATCACATCTTGTGCGCTACCTCCATAATGGCAATAGTTGTACTCTGGCCAAAGATGAAAACCCCAACACCAACAGTGACAACCCCCCAACCTGTCAGGAGTATCCTTAAAAAACAGCATTGTGTTACATATAATAGAGAGGGATTTATATTGTGTGACAGCGATGGTGAAAAAGCTGAATAATAAGAAAACATCACTTACTTTATTCTGTGATCTACTGGTTCTGTCTGCATTGCAAATATTAGACACAGTCCTGTAAGACAACAATATACCAGTTAAGCTTTAATGATTATTAATATGTCGGTATTTATTGTATTGTTTTTGTATGTATTTGCATGTGTTTATCACCAGGAAAGATAAAGATAAAGAAGGCACTGATTCCTCCTATCAAACTGATTATATCACTAATGTCTGGCACATAGATGGCAATGAGAAGCGTCACAGCAATCCACAGGACTGTCAGAAGCATTCGACAATGATTTACAAGTAGTCTTGATGGCATGGTACGAAGGTTTTGATAATGTATAATCAATGCCATAATTACAGACCTAGGGAACAGAACACAGACACATGGTAAGATGTTTCTGTGAGTAAAGTGAACAAGATACAGTAAATGACATGCCTTTTATGGTAGTTAGTATAGATGCTTATTTATTGTATATTCACCTGCCCAGCAGCAGTATTATTGGGTAGATGGTGCCGATTGAGATCCCAAACAACAACCTGGCTATGATCATCACCACATCATTTCCTGGATATGCCATTAAGATATCCGAAGGGACTTCCCGTCCAAATGTAAGGAAACCAAACGTCCCTACCATTACAAGAATTAATTATGCAAAAACACATTACTTAAGATAGTCAGCATACTTTCCACAATGATATTCTAACCTCACCTGTAACAGTGTAGATGAAAAGACAGAAGCTCATGGAAACCAAAGAGATGAACGTCCAGTGAGTGATGTTTCTGTTTTCCATACTGCTATAAATGGCAATGGATGCTTCATGGCACTAAATAGTATGAACACACACACACACACACACACAAACACATTTAATATATAAAAGAGTCACTATGAAGGAATGTAATGAGAAAACTAAATCTCACCTGGAAACCAAAACAGATGGTTGGAATCACACTGAATATCGAGGCCTGGGAATGTAACCTGCACAGTGATGTTTTAAAATGTTCATATATTTTGTTTGCTTCACCTCAGTATATTAAATTGAATTTGTGCATGCCAGAAAAACTGTGAATACAACTGTAGGTTTGTTAGGTTAAAAAGCTTTAGTTAACAGTCTAAAAGTCTAAAATATTACTACAGACACTGTGGATGCCAATTCCTGCCAAATCAAGAAATAAACATGTATCTCAATGTATATTCTTTATTTACAACCAGGTGCTGTATACATTAGTAACTTTAAAAGCAAGGAAATGTACATCATTATAGCAGCATCATAATAAGCAACAAATAACTTTTTTTTTTTTTTAATCTACACATTTAGATGCTTCTGTGTTTTTATTACTCTGGGTGACAGGAATGGGACACCATAAAAACCGTGTAAATCCAGTAACTTGAACCTAGCAGTGTATTCTAAAATATTCTAATCAAGGCTTATGCGCATGTACATGTACAACAGTCGTCAAATGAAAATCGTTCCTACAGCCTCATCTCAGTTATTACATCAGCAGCACAATTCTCAAGCTGCGGTCCAATGAGACAAAGAATGTGGTGGTTTTAATTTGGTTTCTGGTTGTGTGTTATCTTTTTATGTCTTTATCTTGTGTATTTCATGTATTTATTGAGTTTTTGCCGACATATTTTAAAGTGGGTGTCAACTTTTGTTTATCCTGTTCTTTCCTCTTGTTGCCATGACAAGCCAAATTATCCTTGTGAGATAATGAAAATATCTTATCTTATGTCGTGGAGGAAATATCAGAAAAGAATCTGAATCTGTAAAGGGTTTATATAATACCATGATACATCATAAGCAACATTAAAGTACTTATAATAAATAATTATATACTAAGATTTCAGATGTCTACATTATACCAAGAATATAACCGATAATCTGTGGGTCAGTCTGCAAAATGTTATGCATGCAATCATGCCCAAAGTATATTTCTAAGCTAAGCAGTAAGAGTGAGAAAACAAACACTGAAGCCAGCCTAAACTACAATGCCATTGTACATAACATACCATTTATAAACTGTTACTCACTCTGTATATGCTGGAGTAAGATAAGCTGGCTGGTCCTCTTTCATGTAATACTTAATTACCACAGCCACACTCAGGTAAGTGGCAGCCAGTGTTCCCAATACACTGTCCAAAGAACATACAACGTTATGAACACGTTATTTCTTTTTAAAGCTGTTTCTGTAAGCCAGTAAAACAAAATGTATGTAAAATATACCTGCTATACTTTTGAATGCTAATTTCTTTCGGAATTGAGAGAGGCAAGATGATGATACAAATGGAGACTAAGAGCTGTAATTACACTCGTATCTGTGACAAATGTAGCTCATTAGCGTTTAGGAGATAGCTTGCATGCTATTTAGGATGGCAGGAGGACATGGCAACCTTTCCAAATTGCAAATTCATGCATACTTGTAGACCCTACTATGTTTTTAACACGGCTAAAATGTGCTGTCATACTAAACAATTATTATTTTACAATAATTATCTTGTTATGGATTGCATTAAGATGTTTAGGGGTAATGTTGGCTGACTGCCCCACTCAGCCCCCACCTTTGCACTTCTCCTTGACATTGAGCAGATTTGCTCATGAGGGACACTCAAAGGGGGTCTGGTAGCATTTAGAGGTCCGGTTTCTCTATCTTCTCGGCTCGGTGTCAGAGAAGCACATCAACTTACCTGAAAGAGAGGGGCAGCAGTGCAGAAGAATAGATAGAAAAGAAGAAAAAGCAGTCAAGAGAGCGAGAACGCATTCCTGGGAGGAGAACAGGGGGATCGAATGACTTCAATAGACAAAGTGAGCCCACAGTTGACACCCACATTCATAGAGCGTCAGGTTCCAGGTCTGGGAAACAATGACTACAGCATCTGTCTGGAGCGACCCAATCTGAACAGGACAGATAGTGTTTCTGATGGTCACTGCTGCACAGGAATCTCTTTAAAGTAAGCCAGTGTGTTCGTGCTGCCCTGCCTCCCTTAATTTATCTGATACGCTGGAGCCTCTCTTGTTGAGAAGCATACACCAAACATTGGTTATCACTACATCAATTAACGCTGAGAGCTCTGAATTGAGGACTAAGAAAGCATTTGCAATAGGATCACCATGAGACTCTGGGGGGCCGGGGGATCAGTCTGATCCTGAAACCATCTTTATTTATGACAGGCATGACAGGCATCATAATATAAGAGTGCATAAGTTGGCTGTTGTTCCCTAGAACGTACAGAAGCTTTTCTCATTATTTTAATGCCTCAGGTGGAGAATAGATTCCATGCCATATAGCCGGATACATTTCAAAACTGAAAGCTCCTACATCTGAAACACAATTTAGATATTGTTCCATTTACTCTACACTCATTCAATAACATTCAACCATAATTCTCTGTCAGTCAACCCGAGTAACCCCAAAGGCCTGATGGCCCTGACCTTAATGTCTTCACTTACTTAGTAGTTAGAGGTTAATGAAAGTTTGTTGGTGGCTCACTCTGAAGTCTCCATATGAGTATAATTCTTCAACTCCCCTTCTTACACTAGAAAAGGAAGTACAATTACAAGGCAATTACTTTAATTTGAGGCCAATTAGACGCTTTTTAGTAGATATTATCTCTCTATATGGTAGAACAGTACATGAGAAACCTCCCTAAAACGAGTGGAATTAGAAATCATGTGGAAAGTCGCAAATTAACAGAAAAAGTAATATATATGAATTGAATTATGAACCTTGTGTACAATTTATTGTGTACAATAAATTAATCTAAGATTTTTGATGGTGCAGAGTTGACTTTCATTTTTTAACATTGTCGGTCTGTCTGTCTATCTATCTGTATGTCTGTCTATTTTTCTGTTTGTCTATCTAGCTATCTAGATAAATATCTGTCTGTCTGTCTATCTTTGTCTGTCTGTCTGTCTGTCTATATATCTTTGTTTGTCTAACTTTCTGTCTGTCTATCTAGCTATATATCTATCTGTATGTCTGTCTGTCTGTATGTCTGTCTTTATGTCTATCTAGCTATATATCTATCTGTCTGTCTGTATGTCCATCCGTCCGTCTACCTTTCTGTCTATCCATCTTTCTGCTTTACTTTATTTAGCTTGATTTATTTTCAGGGCAGTGACCGAAGCTGTATCACTGAATACTGCATAAAGAAAATAGTTTGGGGGAAGTTTGTGAACAAATATTAATAATTTGTCTTGTTAAAGCCAGGAAATAATTGTTCAGTGGTTGCTAGGCATGAGGTTGCTAATGAAGAGAGCTGGAAAGTGTAGTGAGGAATGGCCTTGGGTAGTGTTCATGTCCAAACTTGTTTAATGTAGCTTACTCTATGATATGTACAGTAAATGTTGAACTCCTCAGTTTGCAATGAAATCACCTTACAATAGTTTTGTCATGATGTATTCCCATTGTATTGTGCAATAATTACTGTGATGGGCTGCCAGTACTATGGTACTATTACCATACCATACCATACCATCTTTATTTATAAAGCACTTTCAAACAACTACAGTTGACACAAAGTGCTGTACAGTGTACTATTAACTAAGTACTATTAACGCGAGATCTAATGTACAGGGTGAGGCAAAAGGCACAGGTCAAGAAACTTGCCCTTGATCCAATATGGCAGCCAAGATATTGGCCAAGTTTCCGGACATTGCCTAAAAGATAGGAACCCTTCACAATTACTTTATGGGGTATTCAAATATGTCATTTTCCCTTTCGTTTATGAAATAAAAGTCCTGTGCCTTTTGACTCACCCAGTATCAGTGATCTACAGTGAAATTATTACATGGAATTACCATAAAGCTTTAAATATTGTTGCAGCCTAATTATGTTTAGCCATTAATATGGACAGGTAATTATGCTTAGCCATATGCTTTATATATATCTAAACACCTAAATGACAATTTACCAAAAATATTCAGACAGTTACTATCCCTTAGACATAACTACCTGGACATCTAAATGACCTATGCACCTCAGCACTCAGCAGCCTCGCTCTGTAACTTACTAACTGCCACTTTGAGATTGATTTAATGTGGTTCCTTAATGCTTCCACTTTTCAGTGAGACCACTCAAAGCTGATCATGGAATATCTAGGAGAGTATAGGAAGCAGTGGCGCCATCCTATTAGAGTACCACAGCTTTTTAGAACGACCCGTTTTTTTTTTCACAAATGTTTGTTAAGTCTGCATGGCTAGGTGCTTGATGCAGTGGGACTGAATGAAACATTTAAATTCAGTGATTAAGAGGTGTGTTCCAAATGATTAATTGTAATCATTTAACTGTAGATATCAGATAGTTGTGCAAAATTTATTCTACATCACTTTTTCTTGAGGTTTTGACTAGTATAACAGTGACATACATTTTGAGAAGTAATTTGGAATCAGCAGGAACAGGCAAGACATGATGAGTGAAAATCAAAAATTTACATCCTGTCATTTTAGGTGATGGCTTTGGGGAATTGGGTTTACAATTTTAGTGACATATAAATATATATTTCTGTGGAAGGACTCTAAATGGGATGTCAACCAGCTGTTACTGGTGATGAATAAAGCAATGAAAATGATCAGTATATGTGGCAGTATATATATATATATATATTTCCTTCTTTCTGTCTGACTGTCTCACTTTCTAGAAATATAGAAATATTGGTTACCTCAAGCACCTGCATCCATTTTAGAGACAGATTTAAGCTTGATGTGGGTCACAGGGCGAACCCTATATACAGAAAAGCCAAATAGAAATAGTCCAGAAGAGCCTATGATGGTTCCCAGACATTCTTGCACTCACACACTTTACGGCTTTTATGGTATGACAGAAGTGTGAAGGAGTAGTGCTGATTGCTTCAAGGTGGATGTTCTCATTGCAAGCAGACAGGGATGGGGGTGGGGATGTGGGGTCTTGAGGTTGTTTGTATAAGAGGCTGTTCTATTAGATTGGCCGGCCTTGAACGTGATTAATGCTTTCATTCGACCAGGCTTTAGAAGCCTTTAAATGACTGAACAGGGACTTTTAATCGCAGCTGAGGCAGTTCAACAAAGTCACCCACTGACACTGAAACATTCAGACTCTTCACCCATATTCACAGTAATTGGCCAGTAAAGGAGAATGAGAATGGTTGTTCGCTGGAGTTCTGGCGTTCTAAGCACTGTTGCTTCTCAACTCTACCTAAATTATTGTAGAATGACTGCATGTTGCCATCTACATTTATTAACCAGCTTGTCTGACACTACTGTAAAGATTCTTTTCTCACGTGACCCATGTTATATTTGTTTGCAACATTTTTACAGTTTTACAAAGAAAAGGCTTAATATTGCTAAATGCATTAAAACAGCTGTTACCTTATAACTGAAATGATCAGCAAATGCTCAAAGTAATTTCTTAAACTAATTTTAAAATTATTATATTGGTGTGTCAAACCAAGTTAAACTTTGTATACATTTTATATAATTATAACATTTATATTTTGATTTACAGTGTGTGCCATTAAAATGTGTTGTGTATTTCCTGGTGAGAGTGATATGTGTAACAATTAAGGTTTCAGATGCTGTGTATATGGTAGCGTTCCACTCATGTTTTTAGAGATATTGCTAACCCATTTACATACAGTTTTAATGCAGCTTTTCTTTGAAAATACCCTTTCTATTTACAGTACAGTAGGATAGATAGACTATGCCACTATGCAAATGTCAAGTCAACACCCATTTATGTCAACAAACCTGTCTGACAGTAAGTAATGTGGTCATTAAACGGTGCATACCTGTACTTCTTCACTTGGCCCTGACCTAAGAAGGGTCAACATATGTGACAAAAAGTGGAACCCAGTCTTGGAGATATGACATGATAGATGTTTTCAGTGCTCCTACAATCTTTGGTAACCAGACTCAAAATTATCAAATTATTTCCAATCTTTCAAGCTGTCTTTCTGAGACTAAACACACCACTTACAACATCACTTTCACATCACATCACCTTCCTTATTTCCTTCTTTTGACTCAGCTGGGAACCAAAGCCATTATTTTCCTTTTCCAGCTGCAGGAATTTTTTTTTTGAATGGGTTGCTTTGATTTGCTCTTCAGGAATCTCCCACCTGCACTGAACGCATGGGTTATGTGTAATCAAAAACCATAGCATTTTATTATTCAATTTCTCATGGCTGGGTGGTGTTTAGAGGGGGTGAACACGAAACAGGAGTAAACTTTGGTCTCAAGCTGCATGCCTTGGACCCTTTTTCCAGGCTAACAGGGTGAGATCATAGCCTTACTGCCCCACTAGGAGCATTTGAAAGTTTTGGCCAACACTAATAGCACAGTCTGAAACAACGCACTTAAAAGTTCGAACTCTGTTATGCTCAGCAGTAGTAAACACTATCCAAATGTAGTAAACCTGTGTTATGATCCAAATACAGAGTGTGAAACTGTGCTTGTAACTAAAGAATCAGTGTTGTATAATTCCTTGAAGGAGTCATATGTGTAACAATTGTGTTTTTTATTTTTTCTATTTAAGCACACTAACAAGTGTATTATACAGTGGCGTTATTAAACCTTCTTAGCAGGCTACATATCTAATAAAAGACCATTCACCAGAGCTGAGGATTAAAATCACGGCACTGGTGCTGTGCAGTCTACTGTGCCACTCTGCTGGCCATTTTTTAATTGCCAATAGCATATTAATCTGTTTGAGTCAACTCCGTTTCCACTATAATTTAAAATGACTCATTTAAAAATAGGCTGCGTAAAACTGATATTACAGAGAAATCATTGCTTTGCCTGTTTGCATTGTCAAAAAGAGCTTAAGAAGAGGCACACATATAGTTCTTGCTTGACTTTTCCCATCTGAATTGCTTTAGAATGCATAGTTTGGTCTTTGAACTCGGAAATATTGAGAGTTGGCATATTGTTGGTTGCTGCATTACAGTATTAAAAAAGATTAAACTTCCCAAATTTTAAAACTAGTCATGTGGGCATGGTGTTTAAAGCTTGAACCTCTCAAGTTTTGTCGAGTCAGACATTGAGCAGTGTTGTGTCCTGATGTGGTCTGTGGTCATCAAGTCTTTTGGACATCTTTAAACATACCAGACAGACAAGGCACACACTCCCAGTGGACTCCAAAGCATTTTCAGCACAAAGACTGAGATGAAACCTCACAATGATGTCTGGGGAACTGACAAGCGATCTTTGAGTGCCCGGCTTTTGAAACATCAAAGGAGAGCGTCAATGGTCTATCTCACATTGTTCTCCTCTTTTACTGCTGTGCAGGTGTGCTACTTCAGCTTGGGTGGAGTGGGCCACAGAAACAGAGGAAGATCTACTAGATAATATCTTGTGTCTCTCTCAGTGTGGGCACATATTTCAGCTAAATATATAGTATTTATACTTATGGCTGCGTTGCAGTTTTTCTTTATTTTTCAGATTAATTAAACATATCATATAAAACGCCAATATCGCAAGTGTCTTTGGTATATTCCATTTAAAACATATTTAAAGTATTTTGCAGCCAGTAAAGTGCCCTTACACAACTTTCTTTTTTTCATTCACTGTGCTATGTTGTTTATGTTTGCTCATTTACTAGATGGCGAACGTAACATGGTGGATTTCCTGTCCGATAAAAGAGACTAGGTCGGGGAAACAACGTTGTCTTTTAACTTTTTATTCCGTTATCATGTATGTTGTCATTTTTGAAAGATGTGTTGAGTAAGCGCAAACTGGTGAGCTGCCTTGGCTGGCTCAAGTTTATTTGTGCAGTTTGTAGAACATAGAGGCTAGCGTTATCTTAGCAGTGATCATGATAATATCCCTGCATGCTGTATATATGTGGGATAGCAGGCTTTTGCATAGGCTGGGTGGCCCCTTCATTGCTTGCTTACTTCTTTCTTGTTTTCCTGTACTAGTGAGAATCACTGTTCTTGGGCCCATCATTTTCCAAGACCTTTTTGATTGATTTTAATCATTTTTAATCAATGGTCAATTAGAATCGTTTTTCTTGTTTCTTACATTCTTTTTTGTGCTAGTAAGTACAGGTTCTTAATTAACCTTGAATGCTAACATTTACTGTGAAGGCTTTATTTTTCACTACCTACACTGTACTAATGGTAAAATACTGTATGTAACTGTGAATCTGTAGCAGCCCCAGAACATGGTAGCACAAGTGATGTTGCCTTACAACAGAGTTGTCTGTCCGAGTAATTGGACTTTGGTTGGACTTTCACCAGAAGCACCTGCAAGATCCTTAAATTGTATTCCCCAATAAACATATCCTTTGACTTTAATACTGTCATTTTTTAGGTACATTCATAAATACACTGCTCACAAAATTAGGGGACATTTGATTTTTTAAGTATCCCCTGATTTTTGTGAGCAGTGTACTAAGTTTCATAAAATCTTTCATTCAATTCATTTAAACAGCACTTTGTTGTAGTTGTTTTTGTCAATTAGAGTATATTTCCCTGGATAAATGTATCTGCTAAAATGTGTGACTGTAAGGTAAACTATACAATACTACTGGTGTATTTATATTACTGCTGTGTAAAATCAAGGTGCTCACTTACCTGTTAGTTATTACAAGACA
>JAUZSV010424025.1:0-10603 GCA_034780495.1 Parotocinclus cesarpintoi
TAAATATAGCGTCCCGACTTCACGGATTTTTGTTTATCGCGGGTGGTCCTGGAACGTAACCCCAGCCATAAACGAGGGAACACTGTACTGGTGAGATTGTTGCCACAAACCAACAAATCTCAGAAACAAAGTAACCTCTGGGCACTCAGTCGCTTTCCTGAGCCTCCCAGTTCAGTCGTCCAGTTTTGGAAAAAACGGCCCAATTTAGGCAAGGTTGTGGCCATACATTCACACTGTCTTATCCGCTTGATCCTAAAAAGAACAGGGTGCAAGGCAGGAACAACCCTAGACAAGGTTCCAATCCGTTGTGGGGTGCAAACACTCATAAACACACACATAAAAATCTGCAAGTTTTCACACTTTTCACACACCCAAACCTTTTTTTTTCAACGCACTGCTAGAAGTGGAATCCTCAAACACCAGATAGTTTTATTCTAAAGTACTCAAAACCACAACAACACGTGCATTTCTAATGCTTGCTATCGTACTAATTCAATAACAGATCAGAATTGTGCTTTTTAATAACATATTTACAGTCCAGAAAATACGCTGCACACATATAATAAAAATTAAAATAATAAAAACTCACTTGGTACATGGCGTACTTAGGAACAATTTTGAGTTTGCGTAAAGTGTTGCGCAGGTGCATGAACGTCATGGTGACAGGCCAGAGAGCGATAATGGTAAGGACCCCCACGCCAGGATTTATCCAGACAGCACTGCCACCGATTGACAACTGCAGAACAGAGTCGCCGTCACACACTACAGTACAATCTGATTCATTCTACACAGAGAGTGGAGCTGAAACAAGCCAACTTCACTTACATCTGCTGGGTCAAAGTTGCCATTGGACCAGAGGACGATGGACAGGATTGTAAAAACCACCTTGAGGATGGCAAACTGGAAGGAGCCCAGCTTCAGTATGAAAAGACACCGTCTAGGAAGAAAGCATTTAGTCCAAAGAGCATGATTTACATTAATAGGTTTAAACCGTGTTGAAAAAAACTATATTTTTAAATAGTACATAGTGAGTTAGACGTAAATGTGGAACACAGTGTGTTTATGAGTGTGTGTGTGTGTGTGCACACTACAACAGTTTGGAGCCTTGTCTAGGGTTGGTGCAGTCACCCTGAACCTTCTAGGATCAAGCAGATAAGACTGAAAGGCACCACCACGACCTGGCCTAAATTGGGCCGTTGCTTCCAAAACTGGACGACCGAACCGGGAGGCTCAGGAAAGTGACTGAGTGCCCAGATGTTATTCTAAACTCTTTGCTTTTGAGATTTGTTGGTCTGTGCGAGTGGAAACTGCATGAATATGCAACTAAATACTATGGCTTCTGATGTAATGGTGTTTATGCATTAAGACGGTAACATGAGATATAGCGCCATCTTATGGACAGAAGAAATTAAATATTTGAACGGTCGAAATAAATACATATACATATATGCAGCAAATATGTTTTTGTTCCATTATAATTCCACTCAGGTTTGGACACTGTTATATATTTTATATATTTTATACATAGTACTTTATATCACTGCTATCAAAATTTTTATTATTATCATCATTACTCAATAACTTCTTAGCTTTAGCTTATATATAACTATATCACTATTCTATACCGGTCACAGAAAATAGGATCGTAATGCATAATGAAATATCCTCTAATTTTTGTGAGCAGAAAAGTAGTATCTATAAAAGCAGAATACAGGATATTTCTCTTAAATTAGGCTTAACATGGATTAATAAACGTTATAACGTAACGTTAATGAAAGTTCTCAAGGGCCGATGAAAGTTTAAGCAAAGTTTGCCTTTAAAAGTTTGTCCCATTGTCTCCCCAAAATAAAAATACAAATATTTTAAAATGAAATATCCCCTACTTTTTGTGAGCAGTATATTTTCTAGAAAATGTGTTTTGTATCCCTGATAGCTACCAATCTGACATGGTAAAATGTGAAGCAACCAACCTTTCCTTTTACCTCATGTAACTTTATTGGACAAATCAATGAGGCTGGAAGAGCATGCCATGATAACACTGTTCTTCACTCAATTTGCCCAGGGTCACTTTGGTAGCTATACAGAGATTCCACCCAATGAGGTGCAACGACCATGAAGTTATTTGGATGACTGGTTTAGCAAGGCTATGTGATGTTATGTTTGCCAGAGTTGAATGGACATGAGGACGTTGGACCAGGATAAAAGCACACATGAGATTTGCTGTAGCTGAAGTTTTAAAAGTAATACAGAGGCTACTAACTGTAGAACTTTATTTTAAATTTATGTGCCCTGTAGATGCCCAAATTAAAATAAGCATTCTATTATGTATGTTGTGTGTATATATATATATTATTATTTTGCAATTGTATTTATTTATTTAATTTTTTTTATCATTATTATTTTTTGATTTAATATATATATATATATATATATATATATATATTCCCAAAAAATTTTTTTTAATTTATTTTCTTGATTAGAATTGTTTTTGTAAGTACAGTACACCACAATTGTTTAAAAAATAAAATACAAATTTTTGGTCACACTGCCCAGCACTAGTGTCTATAAACACTGCTCACAAAAATTAGGGGAATATTTTATTAGAAGATATTTAATTTTGAAATATCCCCTCATTTTTGTGAGCAGTATATCAGAGAGTGCTAAGCACAAGCATCATCAGAACAAAGTTCTTCTACATTACAGACCCGTTTCATCAGCAGCAGGCACAGTTCAGAATTTGTTCCTCATTGTTGTAAGTTGTATGTTGTGCTGTGTTGATTACCGCGTGATTGGCACGGTTGGCAGGCAGGGACAGCAGCAGCAGCACGGTCCAGTACTGATCTTCAAACTCTGATTCTCTGAAAATTTTAGAAAGGCTTCGTCACCACCACATTCCTCAATCATCAGAATCAGGAATTTGAACACCACAATCGAAAAGTACCTGCAACACAATGAGTCCTATTTTGGTCTTGGTCTATGCAGAAGACACAAACATACTTATTATTGAGAAAATAATTCAGAACTGATTCACGTTGACAACAGACTGAATAGTTCAGACCAGTCTTCTCTATCCCTGGCCTTAGATTCCAGCTTATTTCTGAGACAGCTTAAGTTATTCCCAATTGTAGCCTACCAGCATCCTTGTAAGATTCCCAAACCACTTCAACTGGCATGCTTGATCTGAAGGAGCAGTGGCACTACCTGAGATTTCCTAACTTATGTAAGCATATGTAGCTTTCAGTATTGGTATCCAGCTTTACACCATCATATCTTGGTAACGGTTATTGGAGCTGGTGGAGCTGAACCTGGATTTTACTGGGAGGCGTAAAACTGATGGTTTATCCTGTTCTTTTGAAATATGTTTCTTTGTGCTTTTTATGACCACAACTTACGTGGCTGAGGTCATATCTGTGAACATCGTGGCTCGTGGGACCCACATACCCAAACAAGACATTGTACCAATAACCTGCCGAGACAAGAGAACATTCTTCAGGTTTTATTCAGATGCACATTTTATACAACCAACAATGTTTTAGTCCAAAGTATGCCTTACAGGTGCGGCTCCATTCACCCAGATGATGATGCTCTTCTTGTTGGAGGACACCTTCTTGTAGATGTAGATACAATCCTCAAGGTAAATCAGCATAGAAACAGTGGCCATTAAAGTCAGGACAGAGTACAGGGTGATTCCGAATACATCAAGCTCTAAACATAAGAAACAAAGCCACAATGAGTCACAGGTGCTTAAGTCTGGATTACTCAAAGAACTGCAGGACCCACTGACCACTTGGATGATCCCAAGGTTCAGGGATGGAGGCCCAAGAAGGTTGGGACTATATAACGATTCAAGGAATGTTTTTTTTATTAAAAGAATCGCGATGGGACACCTGTGTCTGAGGCCCTCAAATATGACAGACAAACCTCACCGTATCAGGAGGGAGAGGAAGAGACAATGTGGTTCGTATCCCACCTCTGGCCCTGGCACAGGGATAATATTAATTTCTGTTGGACTAATACGGAAGAAACATTCAGATAAATTTGAGCTTAAGAAGAACACAGGGTGCTAGGTGACCCAAGCTTGGACCCATTGTAGAGCATTTATATGCACATGAGAGTGGGTGGAAACTGGAATTATTATATAATAATTATTGGGATAACTGGAAATATTTCCTCCAGGAAACCCACATATATGAGGAGAACATGCAAACTCCACACAAGCAGTGGCCAGAACGGATTCTGCCCCAAGGTTATGGTGCTTTAAACCATGGTGCTTTAAACCAGCCCTCAATAACAGCAGCTATACTCATTCTCAGTTAGAAGACATATTTACATAAATTGGTGCTCTGGCAAAGCAGAAGCAATTTGCCAACCCATTAATGCGGAGACCCAGGTTTGAGTCCTAGCTGGGCTTTCTGGCCGGACAGAATGTCAGACAGGCATGGTTGGAACAGCCTGTCAGGTTCTGTGACTGAGAGATCAAATATATATTGCATGATAAGTATAAGTGAAAAGCCTTTGATGTTACCAAAAACGTCTGTTATTCAGCACTTATTAGCTGGCTGTAAATCATTAACCAACACAAGTTACCTGTTGTATAGTATTACAGGAAAAACAAATGCTGTCCAGGCTAAAGACCAGTGCATGAACCTGGCCTCCCTGATTACAGGACCTTCAGAGCACATTATAGATGTTCAAGCACATCATTAGGAGTCATGTATCCACCACCGTACCGTTGAGAGTACATTTTATTCTTAACTTCAGGAAAACTATCACGATGTGTCTGCACAGTACTTCTATTTCTCACAGTGCATATTTGTCTAATGCTTGTTAAAGGCTGATGAGGGTTAAGGGTCTTGCTGTTTACTCCGAGAATGGCTCTGTGGCACCACTGGGATCCCACTGTGGGAGTGACCTGTAAAGATTTCCTCTTGTCGACCAAACAGTGACAGAATTACGGAATGATTAACGCCTAAGTAAGTTCTCTTGAGAGCATTCTCTGGGTAGAGAACTAAAAGATTTTTGCTAATACTGTATGCACAGATCTATAAAACCTTCAGGAAATCATCTGTGCTCCATTAAGGATGTAATCAAACCTTGATGGAACATAATCACAGACCTCCAAGGGCTATCTGACTTTACAAGCGTTTACAAAAGAAACCAGAATGGAAATTGGCTCCAGACTCTGCACAACACCAGCGATGGGGATCAGCCACTCTTCTTACGGAAAGGCATTTTATAGACTTGTGCACTTGGATGTTTTTTACTGAAGCGAAACTGTGAGTTTAATTCGCTTCCACATTTTACTGTATGTGTCCTGTAGTGCTACAGCGATTAAGGGGACTGACCATTGAATTCCAACCGATTCCATGCTACCACTGCTGGGCCCTTGATGAAGGCCCTTAATCCACAATTGCTTGGACTGTCCATTATAAGAGTCAGTCAAGTCAGTTGTAAGTCTGGCCAGACGTTAACATTTCAGTTCAAATTTGTACTGTCGGTAACATTTGTGACTTTTGTGGTAGCCTAGCAGTTATGGTACTGGACTCTGGGAATTCCAATTCCAATTCCCAAGCTGCCACAGTTGGGTCCTTGAGCAAGACCCTTAACACACAACGGCTTGGATTGTAAGACTGTATCAGTTGTAAGTCATTCTGGATAAGTGCGTCTGTTAAATAAGGCCAGACTTTTTTAATTGCTTGTTCCTAGGATTTCCCTACTTAAGAATCTACTGAGGAGGGAGGAAAAAAATACAAATAAATCTTTATTTTCAGCACTTTTCAATTTCTCGAGGACTATGTGGAATCAATACAAGGAAGGAGGAGAAAATAAAAATACATTTTCATTTATTTATTTGGCTTCTTTAACATCGCTATCGGCATCAGTGGACACATGTAAGTGACACACACAAGGTTATATCCATACACAAGTTCATCTCAATTCAGTCACACACATATATATATATACACACACACAAGTCAATGCCAATTTTTGAGTAACCAATTAACCTAACCTAACCTTTGGACTGTGGGAGGAAACCGGAGTACCGGGAGTAAACCCACACAGACACGGGGAGGACATGCAGACTCCACACAGAAAGGACCCAAGCGGCCCCCCCCCGGGATTGAACCCGGGACCTTCTTGTTGTGAGGCAAGCGGTGCTACCCCACCGACCCACCGTGCTGCCAGGGCTCTGGACATAAGGGTAATAAAAAAAATTAAAAAAAAGCTGACCAAGTTGGGTCCTTAAGCAAGGCGCTTAACCCACGTGTAAGGACAAATGCCGTAAACGTGATTATAGTCCACATAAAAACTGCCTCGACCCTGAATTTTAAAAAAAGAAGCTGAAACAGCACCAATGCAAACCTATAGCGTGTTTGTAATGGTTACCGAACCTGATACAGCTCCCCAGTTACAAAACACAAACAGGTGGAGTTAAGTGTTGCTCCGAAAACATGCGGCCACTCCGGCTTATTTGCCGCAGAGCTTCCACACCCCGGCTCTGGTCCTGCAGGTTGTGCGTCTATACAAATGACCAACACTAGCTCATTTGCATTGGTGTGCCATCAGCTTTTTCTGGAGAACTCTTTAAATAAAAGGCAGCAACCAGAATAAACACTAAGGTCAGACTTTTGGATGTCCGTGCTTAAGAATCTACTGAGGGAGGGGAAAAAAAAAAAAAGTAAATCTTTATTTTTCAGCACTTTTCAATTTCTCGAGGGCTATGTGGAATCAATACGAGAAAGGAGGAAGAAATAAAAATACATTTTTATTTAAAAATAAAATGTATTTTATCTACAATTAAATTAAAGTGAATCTGGAAAAAAAATTTAATGTACAGAACAGTACCGTTGGCCTTCCACTGGAGGGCGGAAAAAGCTAAAATAATAAACTTTTTTTATTTCAACCATTGGTGTTGCGGTGGATCCGCGAAACAAGCAAAAAAAAAATTTTTTTTGCATTTTTCCAGGGCCATGACCGAGAGGTGCCAAGTTTATTCTAAAACACAAACCATTCAGTCAAAACAACAATTTCTCATTTAAACTAGACGTGCCAGTTTCCCCCCCCTTTCCTGATATCCGATATCAGTTTTTTTTATGTTCGTTTGGTTGATTACACCTCACGGTTTCTAAAACGAGGCTGCAAGGCAAGAAAGAAATGAAAAGGAAACTACTTAAGTGTTTATTAGAAATGAGAACTGCAAAAAAAACTTTATAATTAATACTTTACTAATCTATTAAATCTTCTCATCTGGTTAGGCCGTATTAAAACATCTTATCTAATTTAATTTTACTTAAACTTTCAAGCTACATGAAACCGATCCTAATGTGAGGTTGTGACTGTTTTTGGCCGGTGAAGCCGACAGGGTCACTTTAGAGGTCAGGTTCCTGCACAGGGCCATAATTCCGCCCCACGGTAGCATAAAGAGCGAGCTGTAGCTAGAGGTGGAAGAACTGCACTGACAACGGTGACAAACAGACGGGTCGGTACACAAGAGGAACAGGCTGGGAGAGCCAATCAGAAAGCTCCCCGTGCCAAAATATCCCGACGGCGTTTCTGAACGAAAGATAAACGACTGGACTTTGGCAACACGGCGGTGATGGTGCTGGACTATGGACCAGAGGGTCCAGAATTCAAGCCCCAGCACTGATAAGTTCTCACATGATCAAGGCCCTTAATACGCTGTTAAATCTGGATCTGCTCCGAGCGTTTCCTAAATAACAACATGGCGGTAAGGGTGTGCCCCCGATCATTTTTTAGAGGATAGAAAACATCCATACCGGGATACTGGGACATCTTTACGTAATGGATTTATACAGAGTAAGGAGCGCTTCCAGAACGTCACTCATAGGCAGAGCAGCAGATCTGGCAGAAAGTGGGTTGTGTGGAGGTATGTGGGGTGTGTAAGGTACTGGCCTCTGGACCAGAAGGTCCTCTGCCAAACTGCCACAGTTGGGCCCTTGAGCAAGGCCCTTAACCCACAATTGCTTGGATTGTCAGATTGTATAAGTTGTAAGTCGCTCTGGATAAGGGCATCTCCTAAATGCTGTAAATGTAATTGTAAATGAAAATGCAAGATTGTCCCAAAAAGGGGAGCGACTTCGGTCGTTTGGAGGTGGTTTTGGTCCAAAATATCAGTTGTACAGCAAACCACATTGGTATGTAAACTATTCAAAAGGTCTGTAACAACAAATCTGAACAAAGCAGAAGCACTCAGGGCACGAGGAAAGTCAAAAATGCCACGAGGCGAGGTGTTTTAAAGTATGAAGTATTTTGTTGTTGAAATATATCGTTATTGTAAAATCTGAAATATCGTGATATTATTTCAGGGAAATATCGCCCACCCCTACACAGCAGGGCTGAGAGCTTTTTGATTGGCTCTGCATCCCTGTAATTGGATTATCTATAGTTTTTTGGGGGTTTTTCCTTTTGGGTTGGGGTGTATTTCGTCGCAGGCATCTCCCAAAGTACGTCGGCGTGTTTCCTTGAACACCAAAACCTTCTTGAGAGGAGCAACCACTTCTTAAATCAGGACGTAGCTAGAGGCCGTTTGGAACACCATGTACAAAGAACAGTTTTACAATCCCAAGTGATATGGGTTTAGAACCTTGCCCAAAGTCCCAACGGTGACGGTTTGGCACAGGTGGGATTTGAACCACCCCATGATGTCATCACCACCACTCCTTTTTGCTTGATTATTGAAACACTTCATGTGTTTCACACTCCAAGTACCAAGCAGTCTGGATCCAAAGCATGATTACTTGAGACCGCTTTAAAACTCAAGCAGCTCCGGCAGGTGGGAGCCATCGTTGCGGACCAGAGGTCGATTCCTAGGCTGGGCTCGGGCCCGGTTAAGGACCACGTGATGAACTGGCGACCTTTCAGCTGTCACCCAAAACAAGATCTGAAGCAAAGTTTGAAACAGGACGATCTGCTTACTACACTTACATTACTTCCACAGAGGGGGACTCAGCTCGTACAACCCCGGCATTTATGGGTTCAAGGCCCAACAGTGGGGGGCCCGGCAAAGGTCGGATTTGAACCGTCCAGTACCCACATAGTTTTCTTATATATAGAGCTGTTTGTGTACTTGATCATTTGGTCTGAAAAATATCAATTTATTTAAATCAGCAGCAAAGGGAGCTGAAGCAAGCGAAGGATCAAGATTAAAGGTTCTTGCTCAAGGACCTTGTGATTATCAGACCAGGTCCTTAATATGATCCAGTCACCAGGCCAGAACGGGAACAGGGTGAACCGTGGCCTAAAGGGACATGTTAGGAGAATTGGGCGTGTCGCTTGTGTTCCTGTAGGACTACATGTCCTCACAATGACAGAAAGAACTTGGCGTTTTCATTGTAAAGTCTGTTATGGTTACCGAGGTTATGATCGGTGGAGGAAGAATCCATTAGATCCCCAAAAATGATTACTGTAATGGAAAATCCTCCCAAGTCCAGCGAGACAGACGTGTGTGTGTGTGTGTGTGTGTGTGATATAACTTTATACTGTTCATTATTCTTGCACAATATACAGCGTTATCAAGTAATAAATTAAATACCAATCAATTCCCTTCAGTGCTGCTCTTTTACAGCCGCGCGCGCATTAAAATAGATCCCCATTAATGACGCTGACATTTGCAACTCGAGCCCACTCTCACGAACTTCGTACGCAAACTTAACAGCCATAAACGAAGCCTCAAAAAGGTCCGAAAGAGCGTCCCAGAACCCCGGTTGGTACTTAAATGGACAAAACAAAGCGTACCAAACACCAACTTCTGCATTTATAACTTTTATGACCGCTTTACACCTCTGTGTTTTGACCTTGTGTTTTGTCGTACTCTAACCGTTAACCTCAGCCGCCCAACAGAGGAGATTCCGGGAGCGCGGATTGGCTGCTCACGATAAAGCCCGCCCCTTGGCAGTTCGCCTCGCGACGCGATTGGCCACGAAACTAGTCAATCACTTTGCCCTTTTTGCCAAATATGGGTTCCAGGCGAGAACGCTGGCGACTATGCTAAGCTAACGAACGCGAACCGACTGGGTTTGCTATTTAAGTCGATCAGCGGTTTTGATTTTTTTTTTTAAAAACGTTATTATTTAAATTAGCATTTAATCACCAAACGCGGAGTCCAGAACCCACCGCGCTCCTTATGAAGGTATAATCTGTACGCAGACAATGCTGGGTGTATTGTAGCTGTTTGGAACACAGCCTGGAGCTAATTTATTTAAATATATAAGAACGTGCAAATACAAAAGCACTTGTGAAATCGTGCATTTAAAAAACAACAACCCGTTAGGCTATAAAAGTGTTCGCTCATTTCCTCCTCCATAACCTAAGCTCAGCGTATTTTTATCTAAACAGGAGAACAGTTTTATTTAAAGTCTTACTTACTCACTTCTCTTTAAAATGCCGGCCTACTGAGTTGTAATCGCACCCGAGTGATTAGAAAACCAAAACCAAATCCCTTCGGCCGTTCCGATGCCCTCTGTGTCTGCTTCAAAACGAGTCACTCCCGAGCACCGGAAGTGCAGCAGTACAAATTCTTAGCCGGGTGACGACACGTGCTGTCTGACGTCACGTTTTGGTTTTCGCGCGCTGAAGGGGGCTG
>JAUZSV010424036.1:0-10602 GCA_034780495.1 Parotocinclus cesarpintoi
CGCAGGACAGAGGGTGAAATGTGTGGGAATCTTGGTTCAGATAGTGTTGGGTGCTCCAATTTTGCAACAATGTTGCAACCTTGCGCGGAAACAGTGGGTGCACACTGTGGGTGCTCACACCAAGGGCCCATTCACGCACTTTACTTTCTCCTTCTCTCTCTCTCTCTCTCTCACACACACACACACACACACACACACACAAACAGGCCCAGAGAGGAGTAAGGGATAATAAGGGTGATTTATGTTCCTCACATAAAATGAGCCAAGGCCAATGAATCTTAGTTTGGAAAAATAATTATTTGTATAATTTTAATTAAGCTAAAAACTGAAAACGGGTCCCACAGACGCAAAGACCTTATAAGGGTTAATATTGTAATGACTGCCAGTTGACATTACAGGTATGTGCCATTTATAATATATATGTTATAATATAAGCTAAAAATTTTCTGTTAATTTATGTCTTTATGACATAAAACTAGTATGAGTAAACCAACAGAAAAGAGAATTGCAGAGCATGGCATCATCCTACTTTCATTTGCGTTTTAATTTTCAGTAAGTGTTTCACGTTTTATAAAAGATGCAAAGATAAGAATTGCAGAATTATAATACTGTCCGAAATCCTTGCAGATTGTGTTGAATTAATATTGCTGTTTAAATACCAATTGAAATGATCTAAACTACTAAGTATGCTATGACTATGCTAAGACTATGCTCATATTTAGTCAGCATCCTGTATCACAGAATTTAATGCAGGCATTAAACGGCACATACCTGTACTCCAAAGGGATCTGAAATCTCTGATAATTAGTATTTTAGCCTGTCTATGTAAGCTTATTGTCTATCCGATGTGACGATGGTTTGAATAGGGAAATATGAGTTATAACTGTACATTTGATCCATAACTTCTAGTTAAGGTACTAACTATCTTTGAAGAAAGGGTGATTTAACACTTTCCCAACATCTTTCTAAGGACTTTCTAAGGTAAAAAAGGCAAATACTGGCTGCTGTACTCTAAAACCCTGAATGGCATAGGTTAAATCTTGATGATGTAACAACAATTATAATAGTAATAATAATATTATTATCTAATAATATTAGTAGTCTAAAGGTCAATGTTAAACTACATACGTCAAAGCCTTGTTGTTGATAACCTTCAATCTAGAATTTTATTAAAGTACTAGATCATCCCTTGAAAATAGGTTGGAAATATGTACTGACAATTTACTGATGTATGACATATAACAGACGCTCTTATATATATATAAGATACATATATATATATATATATATATATATACACACACACATATACATACATTTATAGTCCGCAATAAATATGTTATAGAAGCTATTTTAATGTCTACAAAAGTTTGTGTGTTTGAATGTATGCATGCATTTCAATATTTAAAAAAATGGGACTCCAGGAGCAACAAAGACTACCATGTAGGGTCCTGTGAACATATACTATAACTTAATTAACTAAAAATCATAAAAAAATAACTGACATGCGCTAAGGTTTCAGACAATTCATGTTTTTTAAGGTTCCACAACTGCCATGGTAATGGTTCATTAAAATTTAAGTAGAAAGATAGTACTCTGCAAAAGTTTTAGTTCACCATTAGACTGGATATATACCAATGTTTCAGCAATGACAAAATTCTTTGTCTCTTCAGTAGAATACAACCAAAAAAATACAGCAATTACTGAATTCGTATGCAGTACAATCTGAAGAAGCTTGATCAGCAATGTTCTTTTTGGAAGAATAGAAGCCAACCACGTTTCCAGAAAGGGAAGAGGGGGCTAAAGCTCACAAAGGTTGGAATAAAGTTTAGAGGAAAAGAGTATTATGTGAGTGACAAATGTCCAGTTTAAAATTGTTGGGTCCAAACAATTGACAATATTTTCATCATATCATTGGTAAAACATAACATCTAATTGTGGCCTAAGACTTTTGCACAGTATATAAATACTGTATATACTATATATGTACTTTAGTTTTAGCCAGGGCATTTCTACAGTCTAAAGACAATGGCTGCTCTTCTGAAGGATGATCTATAAGAATTGTTGGGTGTGGTGCGTTCACTTCACAGCTTCAGCATCCCTGGTTTGATTCTGACCTTAGACATTTTCTCTCCATATAAACATCGGTTTACTCCCACTTTCCAAAGACATGCATGTTAGTTCAACTGGTGTTTCTAAAGTGGCCCTTAGTGTGTGAGAGTATGTATGAGAGTATATGTGCCCTGTCATAGATTGGCCCCTGTCTAGGGTTGTTCCTGCCTTGCGCACTTGTGTGCTCTTCTGTGACTCCACATCATCATGACAAAATGAGTACAGCAGACAAGCTACAAGGTGATTATCCTTCACAATGTGTCTTCACATGTAATTTTACAACAGACGAGGGTTTCCAGATGTGCTGTCCAAGCCCTTGCACAAGCATAAAAAAAGGCTTACTTCTCTCCTAAATCAGTAGAAGCCCACTAATAACTAAGAGCTAGCAAAACAATTGGGATGCTCGTACCTCCATCTACAGTCTTGCCAAAAATGGTTTTCATGAAAAAATTTGACTAAAATGCTATGGCTTAGAGGTTAAAAGTAAGTAACTGAACAACAGTATGTACGACAACAAAAGTACTGGGGTGCAGTACAATGGCAACAGGTGCTCTATACAGGTGCTCTTTCTATAGAATGTTAGTCTATATGATATTGTTCTTATTATTATATTTTATATATGTTTGGGAAAGTTAAGCCACCTCTAGCCTCAAAGGTAGGATTGAAGTGCTCAACATGAGGCCTCAATACTCTTACTCCCAAACAGAAACTGGATTAGCCTCTAAAGAAGATATGTTTCCACATAGCAGTCCTGATTTCTTGTTCATGACACCACTGCAAAGTAAGGGGGTGCTGGCTGTCAACGACAGGAAACGTGTACCGTGACAACACATTTCCTTCTACTAAGTACCTAGAAATGATGCAGGTATTGGCAGGGGTGTGTAGTGAAGGTGTCACCTCTGTCTGGATGGTGGACAATGAAACTGTGTGAGCTGTTTGTGGTTGTTGGTGGATTAAATGATCCGTTCTATTTGTGATTTGTTTGGGCAGCCCGGAGCCTGTTTAACATATGTGCATACACCCACAACCTCCTAACAATCATTCATTATCTTAATTAACACGGGGTCGTGGGTCAGCTGGTGCCCACCTGGACGCAATGGCAGGAACAACCCTAGATGGGACAACAATCCATCATAGGGTGCAAACACACACAGTCATGCAAACAGTTACATTTTAGAGACACCAATTAACCTAACACACATGTCTTTGGACTGTTGGAGGAAACCGGAGAACCTGGAGTAAAACCACACAGATATGGGGAGGAACATGGAGACTCCACACAGAAAGGACCTAGACCACGCCACCCTGGGATTGAACCCGGGACCTTCTTGCTGTGGTGCTACCCACCGAGCCACCATGCTGCCCAACATCCTAACAGCTAGGTCAAAAAGAAAACCCTGCTTCTCTTGTTCCTATGTTGCGCCCCTTCTCAAAGTCTGTCAACTACACAAAGTTTCTTTAAGTGCACCGTAGAGGCATGTCAAGCAGTCAACAATCTCTCACTAAATGGTACAATACCCAAAAATGTCATCTAAGAGCCTTTTTAGTGGATTATTGGTAGTGGATTTTACGCCATCGTGTGACAAGACCCAGTGTCTAATCATACCAGACCTGTAATTATTTACAAAGCTTTCTGAGACATAACTGCATGCCAAGATTTGCATCAATGTGATATTTCTATCTGAGTCTGTTACTTTTTGTCAATGACTGTATTTCACCTGAAGGTCTCAGGAGTACTGAAGCAAATTTGACCCTTGGCATTCTTCCAGGCCTAGATCAAATGTAATCCAGACAAAAACCTCAACAAAACATTCCACCATGCATATCCATCCATTAAAATGTTACTTGAAAAGTGTGGCGTTAATCAAAAAGAGAAATAATATCCTGCATAAATCCTGCACAAATAAATTGCATTCACCTGCACAAAACACCTGCTGCCGGTACGTGTACAGCAACCACTGAGCTTACAGAAGGGTGTCTACAAACAACTGGTGAAAAGTGAGGGCATCCCTACTATAGTTAAGCTTGGAAGCAGAGGTGTGAAGATGTCTTTTCAGCTACTGATTTTTTTACCAAGAATATTGCTTAATACGCTTTCTAATCTTTTCAAGTAGCTTCTGACCATCCGGCTCATGTTTAAATCCTACAGAAAACATCTGATCCCATATTAAACACATGCTAGCTAGAAAATGCTATTTATTTCAACCACATATTGCTGTTTGAAGCCATCATTGGTAAGTAAAAAATTCTGTAAAAAGCAGCAAGTGTACGTGCATGGTTTCAACATTTAAGATTTTGGATGATAATTGGTGTTAATAAGACCATTAAAAGCTATTAGGGCAGTTGTTGTATTTAATGAGATCTTTTAACACACAAATAACTTGTAAGCATTATTGATGATAAAGACACAGGAGCAACAGGTGTATTTCTCATGATGAAGCTTTGATGTTTTAGCTAGAACTTGCATATATCAGAAAATAGCTCTGAAAACAACAAGGAGACCACAGGCACCACACTCACATCAATGTCATGGAGAGCAAAAACAGATGTTCCACTAAATTAAATGTTAAGTAGCTGATAAAAGACATCTAGTTTTAACTAAAAAGAAATGTGTGTGTTTTATTACTGGTATTTAATTATGCCAGTGCTGGTCAGGAGGCCTAATGTTTGCACTGTTGAAGAATATATTAGAAGTAACATCAGTAACTGGGGCAGGTTTAAAAACAAGTTCAAATGTGGCTTTAATGCCACAAGGCTGACAAGAAATAGCAGCTCAAATGGAAATACTAAAAAAAAAAATACTCAGGCTCATTCAGTCATTGGGTAAATTATTTGGTTATTCATCTTCAATAAGCACATTATTCTGGTAAGGATCATGTTGTGTCACAAAGTCTTATATCATAGCCTTCTTCAATAAGTGGCGCAAAAAAGTATTTTGTCAGCCACTGATTGTGCAAGAGAGTAAAACATAATTTTCATCATAGATACACTTCAACTCTGAGAGACAAAATGAGAAAAAAAATCCAGGAAATCACATTGTAGGATTTTTAAAAGAATTAATTTGTAAATGATGATAGAAAATACGTATTTGGTCAATAACAAAAGTTCAATTCAGTACTTTGTAACATAACCTTTGTTGGCAATGACAGAGGTCAAATGTTTCCTGTAAGTATTTACCAGGTTTGCACACTGTAGCTGCTATTTTGACCCATTAATCCATGCAGATCTCCTCTAGAGAAGTGAATTTTTGGGGCTGTAGCTGGTGTTAGGTTTTATAGAACATAAAAAAGCATGTAAATTACTTATGGCTGTACTACATTTAACCACGTGGTCCTTTGTTCAAAATGGCCCTAAAACATGTAAACTATTTAGGGAAACTCCTTTATTCGGGTCTTAGGGGGAGACAGAGCCGAAGTTTGTAGCGCATCTAAGTGGCTTAACAAGTAGAGAGGGAGGGGCCTAGTTGAACACGCATTGGCTTAACCAGGTGAGAAGGAGGGGCTTAGGTGGGTTTTAAATTCACGAAGCAAGGCACGCTCTTTCTCTTTGTCTCCTCATTTCGGTCGTGTAGCTGAATTGCAGGAGAAAGGATCGCCGATCGGCTTAGCTCAGATATATTTTCACAGACTACGTTTTTGTGCTTAATAAAGTATTTTTGATAAGAACCGCTTGGATTCAACGACTGCTTCGTCAGCGCCTCTCGAACAAAAGATTCGTCCTAACAGTAAGTGCATTTCTTTATTATTTAATATTTGTATTATTGTCTGACTAATCATTACGCGTACGTTTATGTGCACATTTTAAAAGTTATTTTTAAGCAATTCCTAAAGAAATCATTTACATGACTCTAGGGGAAAGGTTGCAGCTGTGATCTCGACAGTTTAGTCTCAGCATTCAACCAGTTTAACAAGAAAATAAATAAGGTCAGTTTCTACAATAGATTACTGTGAGCCAACATTATGAATTAAGTATAATTTCCATGAGTCTTTCCGTATCATTCTTTTTAATACTTCATATTTTTATGTTTAGGATTTTAATAATCGCATGCGTGCTTTTGTACAGTACAAGATTAGACAACATTAGAGATTACCGGATACCGGTTGAGAAAGTGTTTCTTTCCAACGCATTTGATGCTTTACAAACACTGATACGACGAAGCGCAAAAACCAGGACTAGCGTGTCATATGATCACATACGTCATCACATGGGTTTCTTTTGGTACGCTCTACCATAGCTTTAGTGGAGAAGCGGAGCTCAAAAATCACACAGCTCCACGTTAACGTCCAGAAAAAGTTGATTTATGAAAAAGATGTTTTACCTCTTAAATGCCAAAGCATCTGAAGCAGCTGAGTGAAATGCTTCTCTCTCACTTCTTGACAGAATGACACATGATCTGAGATAACCGACTGCGGACAAGCTTTCCGCACATAAACGTGTCGAGCCTCTATTTTAGCGGTATTACGGTAGTGCTTTGCGAACGCATTTTTAGTTCCCTGTGTTCAAGCAAACATGTCAGAGAATAAAGGAAGGATTAAAACGTTTACAGTCGTCGACATGGATTTATTTTACGTGTCGAAAAGGTGTTAATGATATTTTAAGTACGTATTTGGTAACATAAGCCCGTTTATACTGTGAATACATGCATCTGAGCAGACATCTGAGCTTCTGGGTTTAATACGGCTCATAATATATCATTCATTCTAACTTAACTTTATTCTAGGATATTTCGTGTATATATTTTATCAACTCTCATGCTATATCCTAAAACTTTCCAACTTCCCTTTTCCCTATTCTGATACTTGGGTTGATTTGAATATTCTCTGTCTAATCATTACATGGATGTTTTTTGTCAGTATTTTTCTGTAATGTGACTGTGAAGTCTGACTAAACATCTGCCTCTAAAAGACTGGTCAGGCATCTCCATCCAGTTTAATGAGAGTAATTTCAAGGTATCCAGTTCGATCCCGACCCTTGACTCCACCTGTGTGGACTCTTCATGTCGTCCCCATGCTCACGTTTATTCAACTTATGAATATGAATTCATGAACATTAAAATAACAACGTACACTCTGTTACCTTTAACTGGCCTTGGGCAGAACCTTTCAGATCCTTCTAGTGCAGAGATGACCCAAATGACCCAAATCAGATTGTTACCACCAAAACAGAACTACACAAGTTATAACTTAAACATTTAAACAGGATCTACAGAGGTTATTATAGAAATTTTTGTCTTAACCTTCCAACGAGGTCTATATCTAGTGACTAGTCATTTCATGATAAGCCATAGCTAGTCATTTAAAGCGTTTCAGACCTGATACTGAACATTGTGACCACAGTGATGGTCTAAAATGCAGACTCAGTATCTAATATGGGCAGCACAGTGGTTAGCACTACCTGTGCCGCCAGCTGGGAACTGGCTCTCTCATGGCTCTGACTAGTATCAGTAGATCAGAAAATAAACGACTGAATGAGTATCTAACCTGATATGACATACAGTCTTTTCTAGTTGATTCACTTTGACATATGCCACAGATGATTAAATGTGATGTTTAACTTGCAGAGTTCAAAGTTTGATAGTTATTGCTGTCTTGTAAATTCTGGCGTAAATTTAACCCAGTTTAGGAAGCTATTTTATGCTGGCATTGAAACAATTTTAAACAGAAAACTCACTGTCGACAGTTAGCTACACACAATTGAGTTACATGTAGAACCTGGCAAACTGTTTGACTTTATACTGAGAGAACTGGACTTTATTGGTGCCAGTGAATGCAGACTTGGACAGTTATTCATGCGAGTTAACCGAAACACAACTGACCAACTTAAAAATCCAACGACGTAGGCTGGCATTAGTTACATGACAACTGTAACAGCATACATAAACAAACCAACTAAAGTACCGTATCCAGACAATATTTTAAAAGAACCAGTCAGGGATGTCCTGCTTTAGCCACTGAGGTTCAACTTCTTCAGGTGCTTTTTCATCGTTATGAGATTCTGGGTTAATCTGGAAAGCTTGAACAATTGCGTGTCTATTAGATATCTCTATACAACAATTGTAAACATTAGCTCATGTTAAGGCCACTCCCCCACCCTCCATTTGCCCTTCCTATCGCCTCCTTGTTAACATTTAAATCTACACACACAGAAATGTGTGTAAGCAAAATATGTAATGTCATTATAATTCATATATGTATATAATAAATGCATTGTTCTATTATTAGTATTATTTATAGTTATAATCATTATTAACACATGTAACTATTTAATATTCCAAATATGTTATTTATTGTTCTGTTATTGATGATTATCACAGCTTTGGCAATACAAGTGTGAATATTTGTCATGCCAATAAAGCAGAACAAAAATCAATAAACCTTGATCCCTTGAAACCTTGAAATGACATGTCCCAAGAAATGCTAACTGTGGGACTGGTTCAAAGTGGGATATGCATTAAAAACACACATAACTGCAACATAAACCCAAAATGATGTGGCTATCGAGTTGGGAACAATAAAGAGGTCATGCATTTGAATTATCATGACATTTGATAATATTGGTTATAAAGCTATTCTCTGCTATCATTGTCTAAAAATAAATATTTTAGATTTTACTCAGTTGACTAGAATTGTTATGCTGCTTGAAATAATAGACTACTTAAAGCCAGAAATATTATATGTCAGTGTCTCAAATAATGCCTTTTTACATTAGCGAGGCAAAAATGCAAATAATAATATAACTTTACAAAATTTGGAGTAAAAAATGTTTGTTTTTATTTGTCTGTAGGTAAGCAATGGCGGCACAGCTTATGGGAGAGAGTGATGGTTTAACATTTTGGCTGGCCAGACCAGAAGACTATGAAGAGGTAATGCAAATATCCGAGGGCATCTACTACGGTAATGACTACTTACCACATCGCTACCATGACTGGATGGTTGAACCTGACAGAGTGGTCATAGTTGCCAGGAAAGATGGAAGGCTGGTAAGAGAGACTGAACAGAAAATAAATTGAATAGCTTGTAATTATACTTGGCAACTAAATGATAACATTTTATTCCACAATCTAAAATAGATTAACCCTGTAATACAAATACAAACTAGAAAAAGTTAGGTCAGTATGGAAAATGAAAATACATTAAAGTGAATATTACATAAAAGTACATAAAAGTATATTTACTTTGATGTTTATTTCATTGCAGACAGTACGAATTCATGATGTATCATGTTTTGTCTGATTAAGTTCATTTCATTTATTATTACCTAATAGCAATTGAGTGATCTGCACAGTTTTGGGACAAACTTACCTGCATATCAAGTCAAATTAATTTATATAGCGCTTTTTATAATGGAGTGGTGTCTCAAAGCAGCTTTACAGTATTAGATGAATCCCAAACTGAGCAAGTGGCAAGGAAAAACTCCCTTAAAAAGGAACCCATCTTGGCTTAGTAGTTAAATGTAAGAATAAACCAAATACAAATAGGTTGTAGTAATAGTTCAAATAACAGAAACAAAGTAAATAATAACAGATAAATAAAATATTAAATAATACAGAGTCACTTTAGGAGACCTCAGAGCAATAATCCACAGCGGGCACGTTGTCCAATGCCAACCGAAGGAGGGAAAGAATTACTGCCCTCTGGTGGGGCCTAGGCTTGGTGAGACTGGAATTGGTACTGGAACATAAGCTTGAAGACAAAAGAAAACATATAGTAATTGATTAAGAGCACAGAGACTATTAATAGCCACTGATGCCATGTGTAGCATGAAATTCTGGCAGGATTAACTAACACAGTATAACTAGGAATGGCGTGATGACCTCAATTGAATTACAAATTCCGAAATGAAGTTGCCATTACACTGAAAGGTCGCCCACTTTGCAACCAAAGTAATTCGACTATTACATCCAAGCATTTAACTGCCAATTTTTTTCTAAACATTTTTTACTTTATTTCTGTCCGCCTACATCCCATCCCATCAGTAGGCGAGTTAGAGCATTAATGGTTTTTAATGGGTAAATACGGAGTGTAAAGGAGCCTTTCTGGGATTTGAATTTGTTATCATCACAGATTTGGCAGAATGAATGATTACTTGCTAGGGTTTCTACCTCTCACCCCGGAGCCTTCTGCCGTTCTCGCCGATTGCCGAGCAGAGCAATCGTTGAGCCGGTTTATAACCTGTGCTTAATTTACAACCTGATGACGAACACCTGCTTTTCCCATTACTTAAGTGCGGGTTCTAGCATTGTTCGTGGCCAGGTTGTTACTCCACTCCACCCCGTAGTGATATAGGGCTTATAGTGCCGACGGATGCATACTGGGGAAAGCCTTGAGGTACTTAGTATTTTAGGGACACATTGAGGGTTTCCCACTCCATACTCATGCGCTACTCGCACGCCTTAACCCACGCTCTTAACGTCCTCGGCCACTATCGAGTCTCACTCCAGCTGGCTGCACGCCCTGATTGAGACACACCCCGCTTCTGCTACCTCCGTAC
>JAUZSV010424057.1:0-10602 GCA_034780495.1 Parotocinclus cesarpintoi
CATGTCCTCTCCGTGTCTGTGTGGGTTTACGCCAGATGCTCTGGTTTCCTCCTACATGCCAAAGACGCGTGCTAGGTTAATTGGTGTCTCTAAAGTGGCCCTTAGTGGGTGATTGTGTGTGAAACTGTTTGTGTGCGATACAATTAATTGGCGTCCCGTTTAGGGTTCTTCCTGCCCTTGCACCCACAGTTCCCGGTAAGGACCGGCTGGTCTACAACCCAGTGTGGATTAAATGGAATATAATGGATGGATGGATGGATGTTTGGGGAACAGAACTGTTGCATCATATCAGCAGACCAGCAACTGACACTAAGAAATACCACCAATTTCACACAGCATTGTTGCATCCCTGAGAAACCAGGCCTGTGGATTACAAGCCACGTAATGGTCGTCAGAGACTGCTACTGATGAAACGTGTTTGCCATGCACTTGTTGGCATTGTTTGGCACAGGGTAAACTGTTTCCAGTGAGACTGTAGGTCTACTCCATATTGGACTACTTGACGCTTATTAGACTGACATTTATTAGAGTGACTAATTCAATAGATCAGTGTTAAGCACTTTGTTTTCTGTGTAAAACACACACGCGCACGCACACACGCGCACACAGCCATGCCCATAGTCATGCACAGAGTCATGGGCACTAAAGGCCACTTTTAGACTGTGGGAGGAAACTGGAGTACCCGGAGTTTTGTTTGTTTGGGTTTTAACGCCATATTTAACATGCGTGTTATTCAATGGCAGGAGAGATCGTTGCAATAAAGTCTGAATGCATTCTCATGTCTTTCCATTACAGGTCATTTTATATTTTCATTTTTATGGTTGCAAGGTATGTTAGCCCTGCTCTTGTGCTTTCTTGCGTGAGGATTTCTTTGATGATTTTTGGCAGGCGTGCTTCTTGTCTCTCTTTGTTGTACTTGGGCAGTCTGTTAGGATGTGTTTCATGGTGATGGGTGTTTGTCAGGTTGGGCATGTTGGTGGAATTCCTCCTTTTATCAGGTGTTGGTGAGTTATTTTGCATCTGGTATAAAAAACTTGGTCTAAGTGCCGTCCATGGTGGAGTCTTGGTTTGTTGTCGATCTTTGGGTGTATGTCGTGGAGTTTGTTGGTTATCTGTGTGTCCCATTCAGTTTGCCATTTTTGTTTGATGTATTTATTTATAAGTGGTTTCAAGTCTGTTCCGGGTTCCAGGGGAACACCCGGAGTAAACCCACGCAGAAACGTGTAGACTCTGCATTGAAAGGACTGGGTCCACCCTGGGATTGAACCCGGGACCTTTTTGCTGTGAGGCAGCGGTGATACCCACCGAGCCACCGTGCTGCTAAAATTTATTTTAAAAAATTATGCAAATGTGTATGGGTAGTAGGCCGTATTTTGGACACTTACTGGCTTGACAGTCTGCCTTTGAACATTTGACATAACTCTTAAACTCATAAACCTGGAGCTTGTATTTTTCATACATCCCAAGGCATTTCTAGACACACAAATTTATTTTATTTATTATTTATGATTAATTGACATGATTTATATAAAATACTATAGAAGTATTAAAGCAAGCCATGGGGAAAGGAGATTGAAATGTAATATTACACAGAGCTCCTCTAATGTGACACAGCCTCATCAGTGCTCTTTTCTTTATAGCCTCAGAGCTATAAAACATGCGCTTTAAGTGCATAAAGCATATGCATTCGGCGAAAAATTCTAATGAACATTTTCCACAAAAACGTTCTGCTGTAAAAGTTTTTGTAGAACAAGCTAAGAACTGAGACGACCCATAATGTATCATATCTGCTGCTTATATTCTAAAAAGTGCATGTTTATTCATTAACAGTATTGATATGCTACGCTACTGCTAAAAAAAAAATGGCGTCTAGCAAAGTATTTTGTCAAAATACAAAAAACAAATCCTTTATAAATGGTACACACAAGTGATCACTTTATTATTAGGTACACCTGATTATTAATTCATTATCCACTTTTATCAGTTTCATTTACCATACAGAAACACTTTGTAGTTCTACAATTACAGACTGTAGTCCATTTGTTTCTCTCCACACTTTGTTAGATCCCTTTACTCTGTTCTCTGTCAGGACCTCTTAAGATTAGGTACAATACTGCTCACAATAGTGATACTTCAAAAGAAAAGGTCCCCTAATTTTTGTGAGCAGTATATTCGGGTGGTGGATCAGTCTTAGCACTGTAATGGCTATGAATGTTTGTTTACATGCACTTCATAATCCCATAACTTCAGAAACTCAGATTATGTCAGTAATCTGATCCATGAGATTACAGGCAGTTGGGTAATCGGATAATGAGAAAAGCTCCACGTTTAAATGATTGAGATGATAATCTGAGATTTTCTTCCCTCAGAGTCTCCCCAAATGTGTTCGGTAGGCGTTTTTAATCCCACGGTTGCCAGGTTTCAAAAAATACAAAGACCTGGGTAAAGGAAAGAAAACCAAATGAAGCTCTTAGAATGAGCAGACCTGACAAAGGCGTTTGATTCTGATACCGCATCAGAAAGAGTGCTATTTACTTTTTTTTTGTATTTATTATTTTTTTTTTACTTTTTCTGTTGTTAATACACTTATCAGTCCTCTTCCAAACCAGGTCTCTGCTTCCACTAATCTCTATAACTCTTCCCCTCCCCAGACTGAAAAGGCTTCTGCCGTGACCATACCCCCTCCACCGTGATGCCTCCTCTGCAAACGACTAGGTTTTCCCTCGTTCTCCCTGCTTGATGAAAATAATATTTCCAGATTATTTATGGTTCCAAACCATCTACTACCTCACTTGATCCTGCTCCTACTGCCCTCTCCTAATATTTATTGAATGGTGAATCTTTCGCTGTCACATCTGGTACTGTACACTGCTCACAAAAATAAGGCAATATTTCATTTTCAATATTCCCTATTTTTTGTGAGAAGTACACCTCTTGCCTTAAAAACTGCCTCTATAACTTATGTCCTTAAAAAACCTGATTCATATTTTACTGTACTCAGTAATTTTCACAGAATCTCTAACCCTCCTTTCATTTCTAAGATTCTGGAGCATCTTGGGGCCTCCCAGCTACTTGACTTTCTCAGCACTAACAGCATTTTTGAAACTTTTCTATCCGTTTTTGTTCTAAGCATAGCACTCCTTTATGTTCTGAATGATAAGCTTTCTGTAGCAAATCAAGGTCATTCGTCTATTTTGGTTCTTCTAGATTTCGTATCTGCCTTTGATACTGTCAATCACAAAATTTTAGTTTCTTGCCCTTCGGATATTGGACTTTTAGACATTAGTAACCTGGTTTAAGTCGAATCTTACTAACAGGCGCTTTTTCATTCGCTTTTGGAATGCTATGTCTGAAACTGATACTGCTGAACACGGTGTCCCACAGGGCCCTGTTCTTGGTCCTCTTTGATTTACGATTCAAAATCTTTATTTGGGCTCCATCATAAGTAAATATGACCTTTGCTTTCATGCTTTCACTGCCTTGCTGACGGCACTCGAGTCTATCAGCTTTAAACCCTCTTCCTCATTTCCTTTCCGCTCTCACTGACTGTGTTTCCCACCTGAATTCCTGGCTACGGATCAACATTATATTTCCAAGTATGCTTTCTTTCATCTTTCCAACATAGCTCGGGTGCGCCCCTTCCTTTCTCCCGCTGCTGCAGAGATTTTGGTGCATGCCAAAATGTTTCCCTCCAATTCGATTCGATTTTTACTGTACATCCAGAACTTTGCCTCAATGATTCTTACTTAAACCAAACAATTCCAAATCACACCATTTCTGTTCTAACCCAAGCATCTCTGGCTCCCGGTTCGCAAACGCGTTCAGTACAAAATTCTAATATTGACATTTAAATCCCTACATGGTCTTGCTTCACTCTATCCCCACAATTTAGTACATCACTACACTCTTACCCAGTCACTGCGTTCTGCTGATTCTAACCTTCTCTTTGTCCCTAGGTTCAGGTTTTCCTCCATGGGTGGACCCTGGATCCTTTGTTGTGGCTGCTCCCACCCTCTGGAACCTTCTGTTTTTTCTATTACTTCATTATGTGCCTGATTGTACTGAACTATGTCTCTTTTATGTTAAATGTTGACTGAATTTAATTTATGGTGTACTATGTTGAAGTGTCCTTGGGTTCTGTGAAAGGTGCTATATAAGTAACTTATTATTATATGTCCATTTGAGTCAACAGTTTCTGATAACTGCAGAAATCTGACTACGATCAAATTAAGCTCATGTAAACACACTCCTTCATTCTGACCACATAGATCCTGATATCACTGAAATGACTGAAGCAATGGTGTCCACTTCAAATTAGAGTGGCATAGGGGAAGTGTTCCAAAGTTAAACTGAGGCATTCACTAAAATACATAAACGTACCTCCAGTAAAGAGGAAGATGATCATTTAAACTTACATATATACTCAGCACAGGTTGTTCAACATGAGCTGATTGCCCATGTAGGACAGAATGACATTTGCATTTTTGTTACTATAGCCATGTGCGGCACTGGGACTGACTATATATCAGCCCTTGATTTTATAATAATCTGGAGCACCAACAATGTTAATTAAACTTGTGGAATTGTCTAGGGCCGCCGCGATTGGTCGACGTAGTCGATGACGTCGACGTCAATATTTTAAGACAATGCATCGGTTTTATTTTTAAGTTTTAATGTTTATTAATGTCCCATTTCAATTTATAAAATGTGTCCGTTCAAAGAAATGCTTTTCCTCAACATGCGTGACGTCAGTGAGTCTCCAGTCATTAGTCAGCCACTCGGAAAAAAAATTAGTGGCAACCCTAGAATTGTCTCTAAATGACATGGCTAAAGGTTGGCTCTGGCTCTCAGTAACAGTAACTGGACCAGATGACAGTACTTTCTACTTACCATCAAGCACCAAGGAAGCATTTGATTTCCCTTCATGTCTGCCAATTCCTACTCCTATTATTTTGCAAAATCCTCGATATCATTCTTATCATACCTCGCAGAGGAATAGAAAGGATCTGAAAACACCTCTAGCTTATTTACATAGTCTGGGCTACATGGCATCAATCAAAAGGCAATCTAGGGCAGCATATCTGACAAAGCTTTCTTACGCTTTTCATGCATGGTTCTGCTCAAGTGCTGGATGATGTCAGACCAGCTGTGTGGGCTGTGACCACAGAATTTGAGTTAGTGACTGTGACTTTCTATTAGGGACACACAGTTAAAGATTTGACTGGTTTGACTGGGTATACTGCATCAAAAAGCACTGCAATACAAACAGCAAAATACCTCTCAAAATACCTCCGTACTCTTCTTATAAATAATTAAAACAGCAATGAAAGTCAAAATACAATTACACAGTTTTTAGAGCCCCTAAAGACATGTGTTAGGCTAATCGGTACCCTTTCTGGGGTTGTTCCTGCCTTGTGCCCTGTTCTCCCAGCTAAGAACTGGCTTTCCGGGGTTTTTCACGACCCTGACTAGGATGAGGTGGATTTAAAAAATGAATGAATAAACTAGACACAGAGGGAGGTCATCTCAGAGTTCTAGGACAGTAGGTATGATTTAATTAAATCAAACACTAAAGGCCTAAGTGGAAAGGACGGTTTGAAATATTTCTGACCAGACCGTCTGCTGTTAAATGTCACATTGAAAACACTTGTGCATGTCACTGTAAGGTAGTTCCAAAAAGTTTCATCTTTGCCTACAGAGAGCCAAGGAGAAGATTTCAAAGCAACAGGCACTGGGACGGGGGGGTGAATAGAGTGACGAACAGGTATGCTATTTAAAACAGAATACAACTAGGGGTGTGTGATATTGACAAAAATGATCTCAATATTTTCTACTGGATTTGGACAAAAATATTTAGACAGCATTTGTGCATCCTTCAAAACTGTTTGTACAAAAATCTTGTACTGCATTATCTTGTTCTTGTTAATAAGATATGAAATGCTGCATTTTATTTTATTTACAGATTACGCAAGTTAATTGGTTAAGCTAAATCAATCATACTGATCCTCAAACAAACTGTACATCATAACACAAGACAAAACAAAATGAAATTTATATAATGAAGTAAAAACTGCAGGTTAAAGATGGCAATATCAAGATCAAAATCCTAAAATAGTAACAATAAAAGGAGTTGGAACCAAATACCCATGGATTTGAGAATTAGTGTGGATTTCCTCTCGTGAAACAAAATTCTAAAGAACAAAATCATATTTGCATTAACGTATCCAGGCTATTTATTGTTAAACTATCTTTAGTATGTATACAGGGTGAATCACAGGACACTTTGAAAAAGTCTGTGATCCAGTCACAGTCCGGTTTCTCAGAATTTGGCTCCAATAGTGCAGAGTAAAAATTTTTATCTTTCTGCTTTTTTTTTATATGCTACATGACTATGGAGCTCAAAAGCTGCCATAAGTATTTGAATCTGAATTATGTATATTTGAATTATGTTTACGTGACATTTCATAAACTTGAAATATTTAATGTTGTAATTCATAAATTTGAATTTTAACAATGCTTTTTTGTGTTTTGAACTTGAGGTGGTGAAATTTGCTGTTAAAAAATACAATTCAAAATTACAATTTGCAATTTTCTGATTTAAAAAATTGAGATTCATAAATTCAAATCGCTCCGATTCAAATCTCAGAAATACGTATTCAAGTCGGAGGTGAAACATCGGGGCTTCCCAGGAACAGTAAACTTGTCAGAGCAATCGAACGCAGTGTTTTACCAATCGCAGCGCTGCCTCGCTTGCGTTTTACCAATCGCAGCGCTGCCTCGCTTGCGTTTTACCAATCGCAGCGCTGCCTCGCTTGCGTTTATGTAAGTAAAGTGAAGCTGCGTTTGTAGCCGAGGAAACGAAGGATGAATCCCAATGAGGTAAATACATCCAAATTTCTTCAGATTCACATAGTCAGCTAATTATTTATAGTTCAGCTAAATGCTTAACGTGCTATATGGCAAGTTTGATATGTTGCGTTATGGAACGAGCTGAGTTTAGGATAGTGGCCATGTTACAAATGTAGCCTAAAAGATAGGCCGTCTCACCCATTACCTGCTGGGGTAGACATATCATTTTCTCTTTTGTTTCTGAAATTAAAGGGTGTCCCAGTCACTCTTAACTCACCTTGTAGATAATAATGGGTGTGGGATTTATATACATTTGGGTCAGTTGAGGTAGAAGAATATAAAGGTGAGTGTGGGTCATAGGTTGATATAGTATGTTCTTGTAATATTTTTTTACTGTGTAATGTTCGATTCTCACATCAGAACAAATCATAACAGATTTGTCCTCTACTGGATTGGGGAAAATACCAGTTTCTATCAAAATTGATGTGTTCAGTGTTTTTAGACAAGCTAGACTCTTCCCCTCAATCACCCTGCACACATTATTGAAGATCTTCTGATTGCAAAGTCTCTGGATCTCCTGCTTACTCAACATGGTGCAGTTTTTAAGGTATAGGACTACTGGAAAAAGATCCAGGGTTCATGTCCCAGTACTGACAAATCAGTCACTGTAGGGTCTGCAAGCAATTGCATGGATGGCACCTTGGTATCAGTCCGTAAACTGCTTTGGATAGCATCTGCCAAATTACTAACTGATAATAAGCTCTCGCCTGAACTCTTCAGACAGCAGTGCCTTCTTCACGCCAAACTTGCTGGATTTATTGTACATTTTTTCAGAAATTCACTCATCTGAACTCCAAGCTTAGATGACATATTTCAAAGACAAAATTTTTTTGAGGGCAGTCTAACTGTTTCTGCATAAAATGTTGCTGTATTTTCTGGTTGAACTAAAAAAAAAAATGACTGGGAACTAACATATGGCTATAATACCATCGCTAAAACAATTATATATATATAAACTAATGGTGGTCTAAGACTTTAGTCCTGACAGCAAGAAGACCGCTATTGTCAAACTATCTGTTTTTAAACATGCAGTGCTGTGCTAATGACCCAATCTGTCACATCAAACATTTGAAAAGCCATCTTTAGAACGTGAGCTATCTTTTCTGGCTACTAAAGTGCCTGCAGGGTGACAAGGACTTAGTGTCTTTAAAAGCAAATATCAATTGAAAAACCAGAGTTCGAACCCTGAATGAAAAAGCATTCAGTAATGATTGCAGGGAATGACTGTCAATGATGGGTTGTTGAGACAGACCACCCGACGCCCGTAGCAAATACCTTAATGTGACTGACAGGTGCCGTGAGCAGCAAGACAGACGCATTTCTAGGACAACACACCAAGGTCACGGCTCTGAACCAGCCGGACCCTCAGGATATCAAATCATGATCGTGCACTGAAAAATCCTCCTTTACTCCAAAATTGTAATATGCCCGTTTTTCGTCAAACATTCCACACAAAATGTTTTTGCGGTACCCTTTCTTCTATAATGAGATCCAGTCATGCCATCGCCACATCGGAGGCCAACATCACCCCTCTCCTCCTCCAGTTGTCTAATCATGTCAAACCATGCAGAACCTGCAATGACAATGTTTACTGGTCTATATGACCAAGATGTTCTTCTACTTAAAACGTTTTAAATTAAAGAGTTTAGAGTGGGCAGATATGATTAGACAGCAGCTTTTCGCTTGATTTTAAAACTCTATATTTAACAGATATCTTAGGTTAATAGTTTTTACTAGATAAGTTAATAGTTAATCATACCTCAATACTCTCCCTATAGACATACATTACCGGTAACTTTTTTTGTAAAGGCAGAAGCTCTTTCAAAAGCCAATCAGGTGAGAGGATTTGTAAAGTTTAAATAAATCATTCCAATACATTTCAATGCCAGTTGGTAAATTACACTTGTTAGAAAAGTCAGAAAGTGAGAGAAAGAAGAAAAATAAATAAATAAATAAATAAAAAAGACTGGTCTTGACTGGGCTCAATAAGCAACTTGATGCCAATTAGTGACCTAATAGAAACTTTGAACAACATAACTCTTTATAGAAATTTGCTAAGAGGTCATTCTAAATGGCATATTTTTTATTTTACACTAGTTTCACCATAATGCAGACTTTTTTTTAGGTATTTTTTTTATTTATTCTCCTACTTTAACCTCAACACCAGTTAAGGTTTAGTCACTCTAATCATAAATCCCCACTGACATCCCTGGACAAGGAAAATCTCTCCATTATCTATCAGGCTAGGCTCAGCACCCTAGATTTCCAGACTTACAAAAACGTCCACTCACAGCTTCATGACAGACCTCATCAAGATGTCAAGTCAGATGCGAGGCACTCAAAAGTCTAAAATGTTATCATTAAATCCAACGAAAGTATAGCTTTCTGCATCCTTTAGCTTACAACTGCAGAATGCAAACCATTCCTGAAATCAATTGCTATGGACATACAGTGATGCTCATGAAAATGATCAAGTGAGGAGGGACTTCCTTATTCCCCAGCACGGAGTGCATTTTTACATCGGCTGCAATACTGCTGTACGAGCATGCAAGGTCATTTTTTTTTTTTTTACTCCCCTTTGAAAGAGTAAGCAATGTGGAGCCTTTCCATGTGCCGTGTGCTTAGATGTAAAAAGCCTTACAGAGCATGTGCAGCCTGTGAGGTCAAGAGTATTGTATTACAGTGCCTACAGTGTAGTGTTACATCGCAAGTGTCACGCAGTGGAATTAAATCTAACGTTTGGCATGAAGATTTATGAAGGTACATTTTAATATTACTGCTCTAATTTTTAATGTATGGAAAATAGCGCTCTGACAGTGTGGCAACAAGCAGTCCTTAGGGCAGCAAACTCATTTCATACTGATTTCTTATGGATTAGTTTCAAAACTTTGTTTCCCCTCTGAAAACTACTATTACAGTAGGTTTCTCTTTCCATATTTGCATACCGATTTGTATTTGTAAATTGCATCTCTATTCGATGTATTTTTTATAATTCAGTGCTCTAACCCCCAGCTTTGGCCATAAACGATGATCAGAAGAATCGATCCAAGATGTCAAATTCACTGCTAAGCAAGCCTCTTGACTCGCATAGCATATATGCATGCTGTTGTGAACAGTGTATCTTGATTCGGCTTAAACCCTCTATTTCCCTGCAATCAGTAAGTAGCCTAATCCTTTAATTTATTCACTGATTAATGATAAGGCAGAGAGTTAGAGGACAGCAAGAGAGATTTACCAAGTATGCACTGTTTAACGTCCTCATTACATTCTGTTTAACAGGACATCATAGTCACGTTGTAATTTAGGCTAATGTACTGTAAATATACTGCTCACAAGAATTAGGGGACATTTCAAAATTATATTTACAGCTTTCAAGTAAATGATACTACTCTTCAATTTCTCTCTGCTCGTGGATCCCCACTGTTGATGTACGTTGATGTTGTGTAACTACAGTCGATTCTGGTTAATCGGACCACATCGAGACGCAATCGTTTTGTTCCCAATAACCGGCTGGTCCGATTAAACAAACATGCTCTATGTTACAAGACGGAACGTGCTATGTAACATATTAAATGTTTATTAAACCTTTGTGAGATTTACACGTAAAGCGAATGTACAAACAAGTTTTTTGAAACGATCTACAACACAATGTATAGGTACTCAGCATGCGAAGCATAATACTGTAAAAAACAA
>JAUZSV010424068.1:0-10602 GCA_034780495.1 Parotocinclus cesarpintoi
ATTATACCAGTGGCTACAATCTTAAACATATAATTAAATATCTCACGTGTGGTTTGTCTCTTGTTAAATTATGAAGCTAATTTATGGTATAATATTTCCACGTGCTATATGAATTCCTCGATTAATGAGGGATTTCCTCTCAGACAACCTCCACTCCTTGTTTTTTTCCTACCTGTTTTAGTTTCAAATGAATTCAAATAATTTTGTGTAACATATTACAACTGAGATGTTTGCATATGTGCTTGAGTAGTGGATAAGTCAGATATTATCCACCACAATAATTATCATTATTGCTAATAAATCTATATTAAGAGGGTCTAAAGAAATAACTGCAATGCCAGATCAAACGGTCCCAACACATTCTTATCTCACTTAGGCACTTTGTTCTTTGTAAGAACCAGTCTATGGTGCCAGGTCATTTAGTTTAAGGTCCCTTATTGGTAAATGTAATAGACTACAAATATGGATACATTCCTACAACACTGTACTGTTTCAACTCCTGGTCACTAAAGCTCCACTGGCCAATATTTCATTTTGCATTTTATTGCAGGGACGTAAAAAGATGGAATATTTTGATAAAATCTCTTTAAGGAGCCTACAGAGTGACAACATTTAGTCAAGTTTCATAGTTAAACAATAAATAAACATTTATTATATATGTATTAGTTATTTTTTAAAAACATTGACAGTTTAAGACAACACATGGCATGGCAGAATCATGGTAAGTGTGTATGAACACCAAGATCCTCTTTCTTTCCAAGTTCATTTCTCCTAAGACTCATTTCTTATGTTGCATTTTTCTTTGCCTAAAGCTCCCTGTTGGAGGACTGATATCACCAAAAGGTAAATCAGCAAATAATATGTCCCCCAGATCCACCATGTTTATATTTGAAGATCTCTACTGGCGAATGCTGTGACATGGAGAGGGTGACCTGGAATAAATGTCAACATATATGCTCAGCAAGATGCATTTAGAACATTGCTTTCTATGGTTTTTGGATGAAACTATAAAATTCTATCACTTAGTTCAAGAAAGATTTTGATTAGTCCCATTAATAGTGTCGCTCTTTCACTAACCCCTCAGGTATCAAGCTCTGTTTTGTGTTTTGACCTCCCGCTCTCTCTGTGAGATCAGCTCAGGTCGAGCAGTATGCTTCACAACAGCGTTGCATTGGTGCTCAGTGCATTAACACCAAAGATGATGGAGAAGTGGAAGCTCCAGCCCAGTGTTTCCCCAGTGCCTCTTCCAAAAAGCAAGTTAACTTCTCACAGTCGTCCTGTTCAAGAGCAAACCACAATCCACCTATCAGTGTAATCATTAATTTAGTAGTGCACAGCATACAATATATACTGCTCACTAAAATTATGGGATACTTCAAAATGAAATATACCATAATTAAATATCCCCTAACTTTTCGGAGCAGTGTATAAAGTGGATAAAAAAAATAGTTGTTAAATAAATGAATGGTTTTGACACTTGTGATATAGAGAATGCAATTTCACCTACCTCACTAATGAACGCATGGTGAACCAACTCACTGGCCAAATCTCTGGGATGGTCAGCTAGGAAAAACAAAAACAACAAATCATCATTTAGATACATCAAAGTCCCACAAACTATCAGTAAATGTTTTATTCATCACTTGCAAACCTCTTCCTCTATGCATTAATGCCTATTACACCACTGCCACAGTAAACATACATCAAATTATGTAAATTAATAACAAATACTAAGTCATTACAAGCTATGTTTGATACATCTCCTGAATTCCAGAGACATTATAAAAGAGAAATTACTATTCATGTGATGTTGTAATAATAACAGTTTATTATTTAGAACCACATAAAAATGTGCAATCCCAATGAAGTTGGGACGTTGTGTAAAACAGCGTATTGCTGCTTACTTACTAGATTTCCCCAGACTCTTTTAATCTTTTGATGCTATTATGGACTGTAGATGATGAAATCCCTAAGTCCCCTGCAATTGCACGATGAAAAACGTTCTTCTTAAACTGTTGGACTTTTTGCTCACGCAGTTGTTCACAAAGTGGTGAACCTCGTCCCATACTTGCTGGTAAATGACTGAGACTTCGACACTCGCCTGTATCCAATTAATCGGTGCACCCGTGGGATGTTCCAAATATGTTTTTTTAACATTCATCAACTTTTCCAGTCTTTTGTTGCACTTTTCTTAACTTTTTTGGAACACATAGCAGGCATCAAATTCAAAACGAGCGAATATTTGTAAAAAACAAAAACGTTTCTACATTTGAACATTAATATCTTGTCTTAGTGTATTACATTGAAATAGGGTTAAAAAGGATTTGCAAATTATCGTATTTTGTTTTTATTTATGTTTTACACAGTGTGCCAACTTCATTGGAATTGGGGCTGTTAAATATAAATAACAAAAATGCTTCTGTGGAATGCAACACAAATGTACACATGACTGTATCATGTTATTCCCGCTGAAGATTAAACACAATGGTTAAACAAACATTGTGCAAGAAAACGTTCCACAAAGCATGACTGCAAACATGGCACCTCGGCTTACTTACTTGGGAGAATATCACAGCTAAGTTGGCGGTGAAGCTTGTCATCCATCTTTAAAAACAGTGATAGCTACAGAGATGGAAGAGAGAATTTCTGAACAGTAAATACAGTGGATATGTTCCAGCACTGAAAACACTGAATTAGGCATCGATGGAGGTCTGTTTAACTCACATGACTCCTGGTTCCCTCTTCATTAGGTTCCAAATTACAGTGCATCTGGACAACCTATATAAAATAGATACAAGCATTAATACTATTATTATTAATTATGCTATATACACTGAACACTAATATTATACAAAGAATAGTATAAAAAAAGAAAACGTCTTATGTTTTATGTATTATGTTTTTGTTCAGGTGGAATATTGTTGTTCCTTTTATGTTCTGTTAAAGAGTCAAAATGATTAGACTATTTATTCTGATTTATTCGTAGGTACCTGTTCACACTATGTGATAATAATACTAATAAAAATGTGTTGAACGTATACAAGTGCCTTTATCAAACCTTAATTTGTGACCAGATAAAGGTAAGGATAGATAGGACGGGGTAGAGGTAATAACACTAAACTATGGCAACTGGAACAAACAGAAGACCAGAATCACATGACTTTAACCTACAAGGAAGAACATGAGAATGTAGCAAAGTTTATGAAGTTTTATAATGCAGCTTTGTTTAATACAGTGAGTTTAAAATGGTTAGAGTTCAATCTATGTATCAACTCCTGAATATAAGCACTGGTGGAGGGAATGATTCTGTTGATACGAGGCTAAGATAGATCCATGTATCTTGAGAATAGCAATGGAAATAAAAAACCATGGGAACAAATTTTTTTTAAATAAGAGGTAACAACACAGAGCCATACCAGAAAATATGCGAAACATGCATGTAATGAATAACTGTATTAAAGGCTGCAGTAAGATCAAACAGAAGTAATGGCTAGACCATCATTTCTATTATTTGTTATCAAAAAAGCACATTTCAAACAGAACTGTCAACTGTGATTTAAGGTGAGAATTATAATTTAAGGTAAAGTAAGGTGTATTAATCCTACCTTCCGGGTCTCAGTCTCCTGAGGCTCTGGCGTCGGAGTCTTTACAGTTTCCATGTGCTCCTGTGAGAGAGAGAGTGCGCGCGGAATAGGATGCGGCCGCTGGGAGGCGAAGTTCATTAGAGGGTAGATCCCATTCCTAAACAATTAACATTAAACATTACCAGGACATATAATGCGGATTTATAGTGAGATTTGAGCAATTTATTAGGAACACTTCCGTGTGGCATGGCTTCCACAAAATGTTGCAAACTTTCCTAGTAGATTCTGACATGGCTCTATTGAGGGAGCTATTTAAGGAGCATTTGCAGGTGCAGATGCTGTGAATCTGCATAACGCGCAGTTCTACAACGTCCCAAAAATATTTTATTGGATTCCAATTCAGTGACTAACAGGGCCAAAAAGCACCGAACTCACCGTCATGAACTAAGACATGAGGCGACTTTTGCTTCAGAAAATGGGTAAATTGTTGTTAGTACACATGGTCAGCAGCAATACTCAGACAGGCTACTTATTCATACAATGATTGGCTGGTATTAACAGGCATTAAAATTTTTCCAACTGTCCAGACTGCCCATTGTAGCCTCATCTTTTTGTACTTGGCTGACAGAACTGAAACCAGACATGTTCTCCTTCTGTTGTAGCCCATCAGCCAAAATGTTTGATATGTTGTGCAATCTGAGATGCTTTTCTGATCATCACAATTGTAGAGTGGTTATGAGTTACTATAGCCTTTCTAGCAGATCAAACCAGTCTGGCAATTGACTTCTCTTATTAACAGGGTTTTTCAATTGGAAGTACAGTCGATTCCGGTTAATTGGACCACCGGTTAATCGGACCCAGCCGCTTATTTGGACCGAATCCTAAAGTACCGAAACAAATCCTATTATATACGTGTAAGGTTATTCGCTTATTTGGATCAAAATTCCGTTTAATCGGACCAAAGAACGTGAGAGCAAATAAGAAAAAGAAGCCACAAGTTTTCAATGAACAAAGTTTGTAATAACAGTAGTTCTTGTTTGTACGTTTGCTATATGCGTAAATCGCACAATAAAGGTTTAATAAACATTTAATATGTTACATAGCACATCCCGTCTTGTAACATAGGGCATGTTCGTGTAATCGGACCAGCCAGTTCTTAGGACCAAAAAGATTGTGTCCCGATTGTGGTCCGATTAGCCGGAATCTACTGTACTGCCAATTTTATTGCACCACTGTTGTCTATGAAAATCCCATGTGATCAGTAATTCTATTAAATAAAGTTAAATCAGCCTATCTGACACCAACAATCATGCCATGGTCAAAATCACAGATTACATTTTCCCCCATTCTGATGTGAACATTACCTCATATCTGCTTTCAATACATTGCACTGCTGCCACACAAATGACTGAACAGGCAATTCCATAAATAAGTATGTGTACTTTTGTTCCTAATAAAGTGCTCACTGATGCATATGGTTTAAAAATTATAAACAGGGATCCTTGTTCTTGGTCTCCTTTGCACTTACTTAACATCTTCCAGGAACTTGTCCAGTTCGAGTGGAGAAACATGGGAGTACCTTTAAGATAAAGCAGAAGAAAGTAAGAGGACAGAAATCACAATAAGTAGAAAAGTCGCAGAGACTTTAGGAACATACTTCAGCTGGATTCCAGGTCGGTTGTTATGGTTTATTTCTGCCATAATGCCATTTGGGTCTATGGATTTGGTCTTCTCCTCGACACAGTTTTCAGGGAGGAGATCTGTTCCATGGGAGAAATACAAAGATAATTCTTGTAGAAAGACACAAACAGTGATCAAGTTTAATTATTTTTCATAGACTCCATGTGCTAACAAAAGGGTTTAGAGTACCATAAACATTAACAGAGTAACATAAACAGAAAATTTGAATGACTTGGAGAATCACCATTTATTTTGTTGCTCACTAAGATGTCCCTGCCATAATTACATCCTATTGATATTATTTATTATCTGAAGACAGTGCTATATACAGGAATATTATCTGAACAGCATGAAAAACGTCATCCTAGTAACAACTCTTAGCGTAGGATAACAATGGCTGACAAAAGACTAGTATAAATAATAGTATATAAAGCATAAACAGTACAGACCCTTATTTCAATCCTAAAACAAATTTAGCATGACTATTTTATACACATAAGAACCCGTTAATCCAGTTATCCTGTTTAATTGAACTTCATTGTTAATGAACTGCAATGATGAGACTATACTACTCCTACATACATGTGCCCCTATTGGCTTGTCAGGTAGTGATAGGCAGGGATTCCCTATGAACTTAACAGCATTTATACAATATGAATATGCAACATTTAGGGGACTTGATGTGTGCTTAATATCTCAGTGTTATTCCAACTGACATGTAAGTTCACTTACACTGGTTGCTGATGAAGCAGTGAGCAGCAAGCAGCTTTAGGGAGTGGACTTCAAATAGCACTCTGTGAAACAGCAGGTCATGTGCTGTTGGCCTTAGTTTGGCCTCTGCTCGCACACATGACTGTGTAAACTCCTGTTATAGCCACACAAACAAAAGCATCTTGTGAGCACACTTTTGTCATCACATCAGTAACATCTAAACAACTTGTTTAGAATAAATACATTTAATTGAATTCTAAGAAATTATATGCAACAGCAGTCCAATTTTTTTGGAATATTCATAAACAATTAATTTATGTAGTTTCTAGAGGTGTCACATCACACAGATCCAGTGCTCTACCACCACACTGGTTCATGAGATTTGTGTTTCTTCTCACCAGAGACCTCTAAATGTCAGCACTCAGCGGGGGCCCAGTCTGTGTCACATAATGCATACCAGGGGTGCCCCAATTACGACAGTGTTTAACAAAGTACGGTCTTTCAAATAGAACCACTAACTCTTGTAATACAATATCCATAATGGGACATAATAGATTACGCTAAAATCAAGAAATGAGGTATTTAGGGATTTACCCTCATAAGATGGTCCTCCAGAGATTGTCCTGCATGCACAATGGCCTCTTTGGAAACAGCAGTGTCACCATTGGCCTGAATCTCCAAAACAGCCATCTTGAGCAGAAATGACATGGAGAACACAATCAGCTGCTGGACTCAAGTAATTCAGAGGGAATTTTCGCAATTTGTCCTGTCGTTTTTGGTCAGTGTAGAGCTTTGTACCTCTAAAGCGCAGATGCCAAAAGAATATATATCGATAGAGTAGTCATCCTCAGCAACTGGAGAGTCAAAAGCATGGAATTATTTTTTGGTAGAGCTAAAGAATAGAGAAGGGCAGAGATCAAGAAATGTAAAAGAAAAGAGAGGGAGCCAGAGACAGTAAGATCTGTAAGGAAACTCACGGCCGTATTCGGGAGCGAAGTAGTGCTGATTTCGCACCTCATCTCTATGCTGGTGCACGTTCCCATGGATGGCCTCTGGGAACACTGGGAAAAATACATAGACTGTCTCAACAACAAACATAATACGCTTGTGGGAAATGCTTTGTTTGTTTGTTTGTTTGTGTGTGTTGGGTCAGGGTAGGGGTTACTTGAGAAAGAAAAGGTCTGTGCGAACTGTAATTACACTCACTCACTTTTAAAATTATCAGTCTGCAGGGGTTTACAGTAAGCGCTGATAACGATTATCACTTTTACATACACATCAGATTAAATCCAATTCAGGGTGATGTGAGGCCAGGGCCTAACTGGTAGCACAAGGAGCAAGGCGGGATGTTAAGAACAAGTGGTTCTGTTGCTATGGGCTTATAACTATTGTGAGAAATTAGGTCGGGGCTGTCTGCATTGCACTGCATTTTCAATTGTAGTCACATCTTCCTTTTGGCAATGATACTATTTGGTGTTTTAATAGTGGAAAATAACAGTTGGTGAGGCTCATTAGACCCAGTTTACAACATTACTACTGTGTGTGGGGGGGCTAAATGCTGCAATGCATTATGGAACATAGGATTATACATGCTGACTGAGACTGCAAGGGTAAAGGCTGACGAAAGAGTACGTACCATTTACAAACAGCCTGTGCCACACTGTGTAGGGAGAGAGTAACATTGGATTAGAATGAATAAACAGTTTACATCGCTCTATCAAATAACTGTACTATTTGGAAATGGACTCCATTTTAACATAAAGTGGGCTGTACCTGAGCCAATCTTTATGAGACCGTTGTGCTGGATAAAGATGGTGTCACAGGTCAGGTTACCGTGGATGATGGGAGGATCACAAGAATGCAGGTAACTGCAAGTAAGGAGGAACAGACAGGATCATGTTTATGACAGATTGAATCATATAAACATCAAGATTTCCTCATTTTTGTTAGAGGCGTCTTGTGAGGTGCATGTTGTATTTATGCAGAGGCTCACTGTGGTGACACTTTGCTATCTAAACTGGTTCTATCTGTAGCCGCATTTAAATATGGAGAAGTTACAGTAAATGTTTTGTTCTGTCCGATTCCCTACATCATTCTCATTCACAAGTCAGTGTTTGAATCAGTAATGCATTCATGTGTTTGCAAGATTCACTCTAATTCAGTGGTTCAGTGTTTGAATCAGTAAATTATTCAGTAGAAAATAAAATTTCCTTCCTTCATTTTCTGTATGTCAGTTAAGTCAGTGGTTTCCAATTTTTTTCTGCAGTACACCCATTTTTTAAATAAAATCCACTGGAATTCATTTTAAACACTGCAATTCATACAAAACTTATTTTACAGTTGAATTATTATAAGTGTCTTTCTGCATTAAAGTTTTAAAATGTAAAGTTGTATAATGTTCATTACACTTGAACTTTAGTTGAATTAATTTAGACTCATTAGGTCCATGATGGATATTACTACATGTCTCAGTGCTAAAAATTTTTCTAAAAATTAAAGAACATATTTAGATATCAGTGTTTGTATCAGTAGATTGTTTTTTTGAAAATTTCCTTCATCATTCTACAGTGGTTCAAAAGTTAGCTTTTCAATTACTGAACTGCTTTAAGATTTGTCATTGTTTAAATAGGTGAATCATTTGGTCATGTGCACAAATATCCAGGAATAATTTCTGTATAGGGTCAATATTTGAATTAGTGAGTTCAGACATGAACAGGAGCATGCGCCTCAGTCATTCTAATTTAGGGACTAGGGTTTACGTCAGTGAATTATTTGGCCATGAGCAAAAATCCACTACTATTGTTTGGTACAGGGCTCAGTGTTTGAATCAGTAAATAATTTTGACATAATCAAGATTTTCTCTTTCATTATTTTCAGGTTTCAGTGTTTGAATCAGAAAATCACTTAGTCAGTCATTTCTGTTCAGCATTTCAGTATTTAGTAAAAAAACATCTCAGAACATTTAGCCATGCTCACAGTGTTCTAGTGTTGCGTAACCGCCCTTTCACACACTTTTCTTCGGAAGTTACTACTACAGAATTAATGTGACCTATGGTTGAGATTACATGTAGCTACAGTTCCTGGATAATTACTGGGAGAGCTTGTGCAAACAAGCTGAAACATTATTACGTCAGACTTCTTTTGAAAAGATTGATTTAAACCTTTACATGCTGAAGCAATCACAAGAGGAGCTAAAAGTCAGCGGAGCAAACAAACAGGGGGCATCTCAACACAACGGTCAGAATCGAAGGACAAACGACAAAAAGCTTAATTAAATGAATGACTCACACCCATAATATGCTAATTTATGAGCAAATAATCCTTAAAGCATTCCAAACATTTTCTCTAGTGCCCCCCTTTATAGATAAGACACACACACACACAACTTTTGATTTTTAACTCCATTTTAAACACTGTAACTTATACAAAGGTGCAACGTCTTATTGAACAAATGAGAGTTTTTACCCTCATACAGTGTATTCACAGTGTAATTATCACAAAATACATGCATTATGTATCTTAAATATTTTGCTGGGCAACACCTTTCAGAAAATGCCTCTCTAATTGGCCCTTGCAACAGCTCCCCAACCCCACTAGTGGGCACACCCATCGCATGGCACTTTGAGACTAAAAATGCAAACTTTTAAAAAGTAAATTCCACTAAATGAATTTCTCAAATGAGTCATTCCATAAGCTTAATTGCTTAGGCATAACATTGCGAGTCTATATATTTTTGTATGGATTTACAGCATATTCAACAGTGAGGTGACCGATGGTTTCTTACCTGAGAGCCGACAAAATCTGTGTGCACCAGCGTTTCCATGCCTACACACACAACACACAAAGAGCATGAGACATAGAAAGTGCAGATTCCAAAACATGAAGAGATTGTGAGAAACAGACATAGATGTTTGGACAGATAGATATGAGTACATGCAACATTCAGGCCTTCGTATTACCACACGGTGGTGGTGTACTGGAACTGGGACAATTCCTGAAATGTCCTACCTTGACATTCATAGACTTGTGATTTTTCTTTGTTTTCTTCAAAAACTGTTTAAGGCTGCCAGACGACATGTACTCAGTGATAAAAATCACCTGTAACACAAAGGCAGGCATGTCAAAAAGAGGTAACATATTCAGCTTCAAACTAAACGTACAGTCCAAACCACTTCTGAAGATTCATTCTGATTTTAACACTGAGAACTGACATATTGTTCTAAACTAAAGCTGTTTAATATTCCCAGACTACAGATGATGTTTTCTAATAAGAAACTGTCTACTAAAATCACAGCATAACCCAATGTGTCCTATAATCAAAACAAGAAAATATGCTGTTTATATGCAGTGCTCATTTTAGAAATAAAAATCTAGTTAAATGTAGTATAGACAAAAGAGTTTCCTATATACTAAAGGTTTGGTTAACATTGGGCTGGAATTTGGCATCTCACCCTGGCACGGTTCTCCCTTGTGTCCAGCCAGTATTTGTGAAATTTAACGATGTTGGGGTGCTCCACCTGCATGAGGTTCTCGAACATTTCTCTGATTCTTTCCTACACACACACACACACACACACACACACACACACACACACACACACACACACACACACACACACACACACAC
>JAUZSV010424079.1:0-10602 GCA_034780495.1 Parotocinclus cesarpintoi
GCAACACTAGATTAAATTAGTTTTTTCTGTTTTCTCAATGAATTACATAAGAACTCTTATTATAATAGCTTTGTGGTAATGCTTTTAACCAACAAACAAGTTAATCTAAGACTTAATGGCTCCACTATGATAGTGTAGACTATTAAACTCATTGGTTTATCGTACATTTACCTTGATGATAATCAGGGAATACAATACATTACATATAATACAATACTCCATTAATGCCTTCTACTGTGTGTATTTTATTTGTGTTTGGAGTGGATAAATTCAACTTACATTATTCCTTTTGGGAAAAATTTGCTCGGTACTTGTCGAGCTTTGAGGATCTTTTAATCCCGGGGGGGGTTTCCCCCGGTCCTTTAAATGAACAGCCATTGATCAGACAGATGTTAATTGGTGTATAACTTTATATTATTTAGACTTTAACCACATACAAGACCAGTAGCTGAGCTACTTGTTAGCTATAAATAGCCTGTTTACCCATTACTATTGTACTATTGTCTCTACTCTTTGAATAGATGAAAAAGTGCAGTGGGAAAAATACTAATTATTTACTGCCTTCTCTGGAGGAAGTAGTGTAATGTAATATTTTCTGACATAAAATAACTGGAGAGTTCAGGCAGTACTCGGGGCGCTTCATTGACACACCTGTGGCTTTTGCCTTTAGGTCCCCCCAGATGGAGTGGTATGTGATACCCAGTTTTTTTTCTTGAACTAAAATTTGACAGTAGATTTGCATGCACTAGATGTTTGTTGCTTACTTAATAATTGTTTGGAGTGCAGTGCTTTGTATGGGTTTGTATACTGGCTTCTTAAGGTGCTCTGTCAGCTTGTGCAGGCAGCACAATGAAACTGATGATTAATAAAAGTTCAGCATTATTTGTATGAATCTTTTGATTTTACATACTGACAATGGCACAAAAAATGGGTTTTGATGTTACCTAATGTGACTTTTGGTGGGAACACAGCAAAGCTGTTTACCATGTTGGGGTGCAGCACCCCAAAGAGGTTGCAGAAGCCCATATAGCATTTTATTTTACTTAGGATATGATATGAAACCCATGAAAGTATTATGAAGATTTGAATCAATTTCTTGACAAACAGTTGACTCTTGCTACCAAGGTCCAATTTTATATTGAGGCAATTCCCAAAATACATACACTTGTTTGAATCTGAAATGAGCCTGTTGTTTGGCCACTATGACTGAATTATGGTCTAATTAAGATACTCTTAGTTTAAGTTATATTTGTATTGCACAGAAGTAAACTAATACTTGTAATTCAGTAATGGTGTTTGGTTTGCAATGTAGTATAAAAACAGTATGCATGTGATATGTTTTTTTTTTTTTTGTTTGTTTGTTTTTGTTTTTTTTTTTAGGTTAGATCACCCACCCCTATCAGGCATTATTGCATACATTAAGAGCTGACTAAAATAGTATACTGAGTCTATGATGTACAGTAGATTGTTGTCATCCCTGTCTGTTTAAAGTAATATAATCTCGGCACTGAATGATCCAACTGTACAAGGGAGAGTTCCTTCGATAAGTTAAATGATAGGAATGGTATTTTATATGCCTATGCATTATCCCAAGAACAATGAGAAATGGGTGTTTTTGTAACTTTGATTTTATTTTTTTTGTCTACTTCAGCACCTCCTCCTCCACCATCACGTAGTGGTCCACCACCTCCACCCCCTCCCCACACTACTGGGCCACCTCCTCCCCTACCCCCTGCCCGGGGACGAGGAGCCCCTCCTCCACCACCTCCTTCCAGAGCCCCAACTTCTGCTCCTCCACCACCTCCACCCTCCCGTCAGGGGTTTGGAGCACCTCCTCCGCCTCCAAGCAGGGGACATCCACCTCCCCCTCCTCCTGCTATTGCCAGCATGCCCCACCAGGCTCCTCAATCTCACCCTCCACCTCCTCCACCCCCTCCGCTAGCTGGAGGAGGAGCTCCTCCTCCTCCTCCACCACCTCCTCAACCTCCTACTGGACCACCTCCTCCTCCCAATGTGGATGGAGGTGGCGACTTGCCCATGGGGGGTAAGTCTGCCCTGCTAGATCAGATCAGAGAGGGCACTCAACTGAAGAAAGTGGACCATAATAACAGCCAGCGTCCAGCGTCTACCAACACGGGTCGTGATGCTCTGCTCGACCAGATCCGCCAGGGCATTCAGCTCAAGACGGTCAGCACCTCTCGTTATCACTATAACAAAGTCCACATTAGTATACACATCAGGAAACTTATAGTCCAACTGTCACAGTGGACCCTGAATAAACTACCTTATGGATTTAAGAATCTTATTGACTTACGAATTAGATAAAGATTCATAATAATGGATGTGGGGGAAAAAAGTGTCTGTGGTAAATTTGCTTAATCATATACTTGGAAGTTGAAAGATATGGAATATTGATTGCAGTAACAAAAATGAATGAAAAGCCCTTAGAACGTTGTTTAAGCTAAACTATTATTGTTACCAACACCACTAGAAATTATTGCACATCTGTAGCTCTTTTAGAATTGGTGACTAATGATGATAAACTATTTGGTGCAGGTAATGGAATGTCCGGATTCAGGCCCACCTACTCCTGCTCCCTCATCAGGTATCGTAGGAGCACTAATGGAGGTGATGCAGAAGAGGAGCAAAGCCATCCATTCTTCAGGTAATAGATGTTTATATATAGAAGGCACTGACTATTGATTTGAGGTACAGCTCTTTTTGGTATTTTGTAACTTTGAGTTGTGTAGAAGTAGGGCACTGGGATTTTGTGATATTATATTAACCTCACGCATTACCCACATTCTGTTGAGTTTCATACTTTCATCCATGGTGACAAGTTGTCCTGTGCCACATGCAGTAAACCAAGCGAAAACCATCACACAACCACCAGCATGTTTCACAGATGGGATAAGGTTCTTCTCCTATAAGAAATTATCCAGACAGAACATTTTTCATTTAAACTAAAAAGTTTCTATTTATGAAATGTATTTCCAATATACTTTTGGATTGTACAAGTTCCGTGTGATGGATGGCAGTGGTTTGTTTTTTTTTTTTTTTTTTTTTTTTTTTTTTTTTTTTTTTTTGTACAGCAATGGCTTTTTTCATGTAACCCTACAACACTCACCATTCCGTATGGTGTTTAGTGGCGTCCTCATGGTGGGCTTGGAACTTTAATAATGGAACATTTGATATTTGACAAACTACGCCTTGCTCTTGGAGTGATCTTTGTTGGTCAACCGAGTGACAAGTCCTCAAATTTCTTCATTTGTGCTCAATCTATTCACACTCTTTAGGGATGCTTTTGTAACTTTTTTTTCATATATAGAAGCATCAATAACTCAACTTGTGTAACTTGTTGTCCTCAGAAAAACATCCACAAATTTAAATGAATGCATGGATCCTGAAGGCCCTATTGATCAAATGTGCAAATTAGTGAGTTTTGTTTCAGTAGAGGAACAGTAAATAATGCAATTTTTGTCACTTTCTAGATGAAGATGAAGATGATGATGATGAGGAAGACTTTGAAGATGATGACGAATGGGATGACTAGTCCTTTTCTCCTTAACTCATGCCCAGTAGAGTAAATGACACTAAATTCACACCTTTCCAAAATGTACTCAAATTCTGTACATGTTCTTTCAAATTGCTGTATATTTTTGTTGCCTTTTTTAATAATTTGTGCAATACCTCATATAATCTGTAAAGTATTGTCATGTATCCTTTGTAAAATAATCGCCTGGAATAACCATGTGAAGTTTAATGCCAGGATGGGTTCTCTTGACTTGTTGATTTGAATGTTTCTGTTCCCTCGTAAACGAGGAAAGGGAGATGGACAGAATCCTTTACATTCTTGTTAATTGTTGATTAATGATTGAAATCGCTATTTTCATAGCCTGCTTTTCTGTACCTTAGATTTTCTTATTAAGGTCCTAGTTTAGCACTCTGTTTTGGTAAGAGGTTCTTCTATCAGAATATTTAACCCTTCCACCCAGCCACCAGCTGTATGTAAATGTACACTAGGTCGATATACTACGGTTATGTTTTGCACGGATGTCAAGACACTACAAAACAGCACCACATTTGCTGCATTCTCACAGATTGGATTCCTGTGGTTCTTATAGTACCAGGTTAAGATTTCACCAACCACTGCGTGTAATGCAATAGATAAGAGGTCAGACATATTTTTGGGATCTTGTTTTATGGTGTTTTGACTAAGTTAATTCTAGATTCAAATGGAGAAATTGTGAATGGACCTTTGCTTCCGATTATGGACATTATTGGCAAATAACTTTTTTTTTTTTTTTTTTTTTTTTTGTGTAAATTCATACCATGAAAAAGCACTACAACGCATTCAGCCATCATAAATCATTTACTATAAGCTTTTAAGAAGCCAATGCTTGACTGACAACTACATGCAAAAGATCTGTCTGTAGCTATTAATTCTGTTTTAACAGTGTTTTGTTTGAAATTTGCTGTCCTTCAAGGATTGTGCTGCATTACAACTAAAAAACTGACTTCAAACCTTATAAATGGGTTGGAACATGGAATGAACACTAAATAGTATACTTAAATAAATGGTAATATTGGTTCATTTTCTTGGTTATTTGTGTTGCCCTAACACTGGTTATGTTCAGAAACGGAAACTTGCTTTTGTTCTATTTTGATGATTGTTTGTTATCAGTTCCACAGTAGACCAGAATACATGTACACTGACTGGAACTCACAGTGGAATTTTAACCTGATAGAATTTTTGGTAGCAATATCTAAACTATCTGTTTGACCTAATGAAATATGAACTTTATTTTTAAAAATAATTTCAATATTAAAGGAATTTAAAGATTTTAAGGTGGTGCCATATGTTAACTGGTTAATTAACAGCTCAATTAATTTGTTGCAACCTTGTGACTCAGTGGCTAAAATTGCTGGAAGTTGATGTGTTTTGACGCATGAGTTCAGTCCCAGTTGGGGTTTTCGGTGTGATGGCTGTGTGGTTCATTTAGAGAAAATGTACTCTGGTCCCAAAGAATAAGTAAATATATGAGAGCCAATAATATCAAGTAATATATTTGAAATACTGAGCATCATGTTCTGTGAATTTAATTCGCAGAACTTAAAACGTTCTAAAATCAACTTGGCATGAATAAATCATAGAATAAATTATTTACTCGGTTAACTCATCAGCAGGTTTATCTTGGCCAGGTTTATCTTGGATTTGTCAAAGTTCAGGTGAATATACACTGCTCACCAAAGTTAGTGGATATTTCATTATGGGAGATTTCATTTTGTCCCCTTATTATTGTGGGCAGTATAGTTGACTAAGACAAGGTGATAAAGCACTTTTTCTACTGTTTTCTGAGCAGGACTGTAACAGTGGAGAAAAGCTGGTCCCATGTTGTACACAGATACATTCACTTAGGAACTGCATGCCACACAAAGTAACCATCCACATCTGTTGATTTTTGATAGTAATGTGGGTAATAAATGGGGCTGGCATTTTCTCCTATATACCAGATTCATACAGGTATGCACCATTTAATTTATGCATTTCATTTTATGAAACAATAAACAGGGCATTAACTGTCTCTAAACATATCTGCTGGGTTAGAATGGTCTTTAGTCCAAACAGCAAGTAAGCACACATCTGTTAAGGCGGTGAACTTTGTGTGTCAGTGACTTCTGCTCTAACTCTTAACTCCCACCTCTGCTCATGGATCTGCATAATTGATTGGCTGTTTAACGTCTCTGAAGTGATCCTCTAGTGATTGTCTTGCCAATCCTCTGTATTGAACCTTGATCTATTGTACAAGGACCCACTTCCGAGAGTGATAGGAGATGGGGTGATTAAGCAAATTACCCTGCTCTTTAATAATATGCTGCCATATTAGGTGGTGTAACAGTAGAATACATAAATAAGGAATTAACATAGGCAGTTAACTCAGAAGGGTGAGTCAATGGACAGCATTTTCCATCTTTTTATTAGCCTGTTGGAAAAGTTATCTTGTATACGATATTATATATAACGATTTAATTACAAGCATCAGTCAAAGGTCTGATTCATGGTTCATGGAGATTACTAAGCCATAACAGTACATGACCAACATTACAGTGGTCATAACCAGTTGCCATACACTGAGTGGCTTGAAACACAACATGGATATTAAACCATAAAGGAAAGGTGACTAGTCAACTCAGTACTCAACACTCAGTAACTTTAAGCCATATGAGAAAGCCACATGGTATCCTGCATTCTGCCATAAATATGTCTACTGTAAGATCAAATGGGATGAATCATCTTACAAGTTTGTATGCCAGATACTGTCCGAATCACCAGAACAACAAGTTTTTCCTATCCACTGTCGCCCTAGGCTTGCTCAACTTTGGATTAGACTTTAAATCCCAATAATATATAATAATAATATAACATATAATATAATATCCCAGTAATTATTGTAAAGCTGCTTTGAGACAATGCGACATTGTAAAAAGTGCTATATCAATAAAATTGAATTGAATATCACCGAGACTGATGAAATAGGACAGTACCAGTGGGTTAGGTGTTTTGAAGTGAAGTTCCTATGAAATAAAGATCCATTAGAAATAAACACATTCTTGTTTCTACACTCATTGTCCATTTGTCAGTTTCGATTTACCATATAATCTGCCATAATTCTTTATAGTAAAGAGTGGCACCTGATGTGGTCTCACGTTTTTGTCTTCTGCATATATTGGATGTAACTAGTAGCTATTTACGTTACTTTTTCCTTACTGTCAGCTTGAACCGGCTGACAAATAAATAATTCAAAATGAAATATCCAATAATTTTTGTGAGCAGTGTATTTGGGTGGTGGAACATTCTCAGTACCACTGTATCACTGATGTGGTGTGTTAGTGTGTGTTATTCTGATATAATTCAGTTAGATCCAACATTACTTGTGAAGTTTTTAAACAATGGGTTCACCTGCTGTCCACTTTATTAGAGACCTTCACAAACAGTAGTTTATCTGCTGTTGCACATTTTGTTTTAGTCATACTGTAGTCCTTTATCGTGCTTACAGGGCACTGCTTGCTGGACATTTTTGGAAGATGGACTATTTTTAGTCCAGCAGTGACACTTGTGTTTAAAAATTCTCATCCAGGGTGTATGTACACTTATTTTTTGTGTTTTCCAGGAAACTGGAACCCCAGTCACAAAGATGGGGTTCAAATGTGAAATGAAACTTGTTGATGGGTGCCAATATTGTCTAATAAGCTATTTTTTTATTCCTTATTGTTCCTAAAGTAATTTAAGTCCAGTGTTAGACATCATACCTTTTATCATTGTTAACTGTGAGGGAAATTGGGAAATGTTCATTAATAAATTACCCTGCTATCAGACTGATGAATACAAAATTATTCAACTTGGCCAAAAAAATGATTGAGGTAATTAAACCAGGCCATTATGGATTTAAAATGACTTCTCAGTCAACTATTTCCTTTCATTATGGACTGACCAAGGGTGATTATTTAGAGCTCATTCTTATTTTTTGGGTAAAAAAATGGGTAATGGGTTTTTGGGTAATAGTTTTAGGCATACTATAGTACGTTAGATTGTTTCTTCTACTATCAAGATAGTAATATTCTGTTAACAAATGCTGAAGTGGCACATACATATTTTGGCATGTTTTGCATTAAAATGAAATTAGCTGACTTTTAACAAGCAATATTAAGAACATGGTCTTCATAAACATACTGTTATATTTTCAGTAAATATCAAACTAGAAAAAAAGCCATTTTAGTCCAATTTGGTGACATCCTAGTCATAATTCAGTATCAGCTCTAAACCTGCTTATAAAACATACGGTTTCTAGTTTAAGACTTCCGTCGAATCCAGTTAATGGGACCACATCGGGATGCGATCGTCTTGGTACTAATAACTAGCTGGTTCAATTACACGAACATGCCCTATGTTACAATACGGGACGTGCTATGTAACATATTAAATGTTTATTAAACCTTTATTTTGCGATTTAAACGTATAGCGAACGTACAAACAAGAACTACTGTTACTTACGTACTTTGTTTATTGAAAAATAAATTTGCAAACATGTTCAAATCTGAGATGTTTGTTTTCTGTTACCTTAACCCAGTGGAACCAGTTCATATTCTGCTGTGGAAAAATTACTGCATTCCTACATAATTACAATAATTTATTTGTTAATTAATTTTAATTAATTGGGATAATAGTAAATTATTGCAATTAGTTGCAATGACAACTGTGACAGCCCTAGCATGTGCATTATGTTTGGTCTGGAAAGGTGGAAATTTCTCAGCAGGAGCAGCAGGTGAATCTAAATTCCATTGTTGCATTCAGTCACCCGAGTGATATTAGTAATAGTGTGTGCTTCTAGAATTATTGGTTTCAAGAAATCACATCTGCTTCCTGACCATTCATTTGAAAGTACTTTTTCTGTTATATGCATACCTTACTGCCAAGACTCACACCGCTCCCAATCACCCACATTTTAAAGTCATTTTAGCTATTTCAATCTCAGTCATATTCAGTCACTCATTTAATTCACTGGGAAGTCATGCAGATTCTACAGACTTCCAGTCTTTTAGGCTGCCTGCTACCTGCCTACTGTGGCGTCCTGTGGTGCCTTTGCCTGCACCCTGACCACTCTGCCTCAGTGCCCCTGCTTCTTGTCCACTGTCTGCTTAGTTTGCTGGGATTTATTTATATATATTATATATTATATATATTATTTGTAGCTGGTGTGTCAATACCATATAATCTATTAACTGTATTTATCTCTTGTGTCCGTAGTCCCATCTGTTTCTCTACATGCTTTATTATTCTCCTTTACTCTGTTCTGTAATGGTCTGGACTAACACAGGTCCACTACAGATCAGGAACTATTTAATTAATGGATCATTTCCAGCACTGCAACTGGACTGATTTGGTGGTTGTGCGTTATAATTTGTGGTGAGCTGGTATGATTGGATGAGACACAGCAGTACTGCTGAAACTTTTAACTGTTTATTTGCTGTCCAATTCATTTACCACATTTACCTTACCGCTCTACATTGCAGATGTAAGACTTTATGCAGTAGCTCATATTTTACGCGGTTTGTGTCCTCTAATCCTTCAGTGCTCATGCTGGATATTTTTGGCTGGTTAGCTATTTTCTATTTTGATATTTGATATTTATGTTATTGTTTGTTACTTTTTGCTACTGATTTAAATCTGATCTGCTCTTTCTGCTTTAGTAAGCATAGCCTGGGCAACCACGAGCATGTACAGAACTGCAGGAAATTTGAGACGGAAATCAAACTCCAGCTTCTCACCCATAGCACAATGAGAGGAGACCTGGCCCGAACAGTAAGATAGTAATATGTGTTATTAATTTGTAATAAGGGTGCTTAATGACATGTACAAAATCTTTATCTAGTGCAATTACACAAGCTTATTTCTCATTTGTGATTTGTGAAAACATACATACAGAAAATCAACACCTACCCTTATCTTGTGTCACGTGGACAAATATTTAAGGGAAAATATTTAGCAGGGCGTTGGTTTACAAAAATGAGACCTGAATAATGAGCAGTTGTCAAACAGTGGTTAGAATACTGGAATACTGACCAGATGCAATACTGTTGAAGGTTCAGGTCCAAGCTCCTTAAAACCACTACTGTTGGGCCCTTGAGCAAACCCAATAACTGACCCTTGCTTGTATTCTATGCTATGAAATTGTATTTGTTGTATCTTGCTCTGTTAAATGTGTAACTGTAACTTAATTTATATCGAAAGGAAAAGCAATGTGCATTTTAAAGTACTGCATTTAACTGTTCCAGGGTGGAGGCCGTCGACATCGTTGCATTACCTCTTTTGATCTCATAATCCTCAGTCAATATTTCTTCTGTGATTCTAAGGGAATCGTGGTACAGTGAAATGGAATTTGTCTTATCTCGGCTCTGTGCCATACATGTGGGATGTGGTTTCACATAAATTTTGACAAAAATCCCAAAAAAAATTTTTAAGTGCCCCACTAAAAACCCATGAATATCATGTTCTAATGAAAACGCAAATTTTACACATTGACTGAAAGGGTTGCTGGTATTAAATGAAACTTTATATATGTGAGTGTATTGATGATTATATGTATGTGATTACAATAATGGAGTGAAATAATATGTTTATTGTGGAAAACTGGGCCACCTCTATTCAGGGCCACCTGCCTTATCTGTTGAAAGCAGGAAAGGAAATTAGCGGATTTCTGAAGACATTTTGAATAAGGTCCTTGAGGGCAGTAAATAGTGTAAATATTATTTCTTCGTATTCCAATAGGATTATTAAAACAGACTTTTTAAGTAAATTTAGGTTTTGGACAATTTTTAAAACATAATATCTGGGTGATGGTGCATGTCTACCAATATCATCCTAATTGTGGATGTCTCCATCCCATCCTAAAAGTCCAGGTTGTTCAATTATCTATAAAGCCAATGTTGTATTCAGAGCACCAATTGGACAACCAACAGTTCAGGGGACCATAACCTGCTGTATCCTTGGTCACCTCGTTGCACTAGGATGGGGCCGTAGTACACTTTTGCATTGGACATTGC
>JAUZSV010424090.1:0-10601 GCA_034780495.1 Parotocinclus cesarpintoi
GGAATTTTGTTCCAAATAAGCAAATAACATTACATGTATATAATAGGATTTGTTTTTGGCACTTTAGGATTTGGTCCGAATAAGCGGCTGGTCCCATTAACCGGAATCGACTGTATATCATCTAATCCACCCAAGGAGCTCAGGTCCCTTTTTGAGTTTTGGTTTCTTCCCTATAACATTCAAGGAGTATTTCCTTGCCACTGTCGCCCTAGGCTTGCTCAAATTGGGTCTGGATTTATAATTTACAAGATAATGACTGTGAGACATGGTTAAGGCTAGCGTTAAGGGGTTGGGGTTAGGTACTAGTGGTTTGGAGTAGGGTTCGATTTAGGGGTTAGTATTGGAGAGATAGTGGTTATTGTTATTGTGTTAAGGGTTTGCGTTACAAATTGGGGTTTGTGTTGGAAGTTGTGATGGATTAGTGTTAGATGTTAGAGTTGTGGTTGGTCTTAGATATTGGTATTGGTTTTAGAACTGTGGTAGCGTAGCGGTTAAGTTACTGGACTCTGGACCAGAAGGTCCAGGGTTTTCGAATTCCACTTCTGCCAAGCTGCCACAGTTGGGTCCTCGAGCAAAAACCTAACCCACAACTGCTTGGACTGTAAGATTTTATGAATGAAAATGTATAAGAGTATGACGTGTATCAAGGATAAGGGTTCGATGGTTAAAATAGGGGTTGTGATTTTAAATATTATGCCTGATACACGTCCAAAAATACACGTCCATCTTATGGGGACCATCAAATAAAGCATGTAACCAATCAAAGCAGAAAAACAGATTGCACAAGCTATTAGACATGACTGTGTGTGATAAATAAAACGCCAGACAGCAGACAACTGGTCATGAATTCTTACCGAATCCCTTTTTTTTTTTTTAACCAATTAAAAATATCCTCATCCTATCCACGTATTAGGATGCCGTTTTTCAGTCCAATCCTAGGCTGGCTCGGGCCGAATCTTCTCTGCAAATATGCAATCATTATCTAAAAAGCAAGCAGCCTTGGAGAGCAAACATGGACACGGAGCTCTGCGGGTGCTTTGGGAGGGGTCCGGCTTTCTAATTACTTTGAATTCATTGCAACCGCGCTTTAAGCGAAGGGGGCTGGTGGCGTCGAGATTGCGCCGCTGGTTAATTTGCTGCCCGCGTGGGCCCATATGGCCCGGCCTTTTTTAACAGTCCCCTCAGGGAACGGGGGAAAGGTATTCGCCACACTCCGCGTTGTTCTCGTGCCGTGCAGTGTGTGTATGTACATGGGGAAGGTTCAACTGAAGGCTATGCATGAATTGGATTCCCTCGACCTAATCTAACTATTCCCAAAGGACCCCCATCTGAAAAGGAATGGAGGGGGAAAGGTCTCAAATCAACGCCCTTCCCCCCCAAAACAAATTTGCTGCCCACGTGCCCGGAGGACACACCCCCTAAGCAGCTATTGTCTCGAAGACGTGGAAAAGGCTGCCTCCACACCGACATCTGGCTGCATTACCTGCACTAACACAAACTGTAACCTTATTAATGAGATCCAGGAGTGATGTAACAGGAGACCAGAGTTTCCAGTACGACTTCTCCGCCCACTGACCTCTTCCCATGGATCGCAGTTACTAAAGCAGCACAGCGACCGCGTCTCTGAGCAGGCGTGAACGCGCTTTATATTTAATCGAGCCCAGTTTTCTCACGTCGTTTACACTCCCTCAATTTTTTCACATTGATCTTTTTCTATAATTAAGCCAGATCCATTTCGGGAAGACGGCAGCAGGGCGCTGTGCTAAAAACAGAACGGTGGCAAAGCACAGCAGACGAGATTTAAGGGCAGCCCCGAGACGGCTGTCGGAAGCATTCAGGAAGCACGTTACATTTTTGGTGCACATTGTCCTTCAGGTAAATCCAACTGCTGAATCATTGGGCCATTCGGCTTCGTTGCGGGTTTCTTTAACACCGCAGTATGGATTCGTTGGACAGAACGGCTACAGATTGCAGATCACAATCCATCCAGAAGATCCTCGGTCTGCCCTGGAGTGTCAAACATCTCACCAGGAGCGGTGGCTTGGTCACACTCATGACCACAGTCAAACAGAGAGCTGCGTACAAGAACTACAAGAACCCCTGCTGGTCCTGCAATGGACTGGTGTCCCATCCAGATAAAGCTTACTCAAGACTGTGGTGGCCTAGGGGTTAAGTTACTGAACTATGGACCAGAAGGTCCAGGGTTCAAATCCCACCTCTGCCACAGTTGGGTCCCTGAGCAAGGCCCTTATAACACAACTGCTTGCATTGTAAGACCGTATTAATTGTAAGTCGCTCTGGATAAGACCTGTGTTCTCCAGACTAGGTTCAGGACCTAGACCTCGTCTGTGGTGCCAAATTGAAAAAAGGAAACCTGTCGCATTAACACAGAATTCAAACGCGAGCCCATTAGGTTTTGGGTTCTATTGCAACCTGGGGGCGTGCAGGGGCGCAGGTCGGAACGCTGATGTAAGTAATTCTAATTACAGGAGTGTTCACTCAACCCAGATCTCAGGTTAAAGGCCTTATGGAATCCCCTCCATATCAGCTGAAGCTAAATCAGTGTGTTCTTGGAAGGTCCTCAGATGGTCAGCCACTAATGCAGCGTTACAGGAAACAGCCCAGTTCCGTTCGTCGCTGCAGTGTGAAAACAATAATTGCACTTTGGTTACGTCCCATCAGAAAGCACACTGTAACCTGTCCTGTGCATCAGCTGATCTCAGCTTGGTTTCCCCAAAGGCTGATCTGGGATCCGAACCTCACCCGGTGCATTTATATTTTGCAAATCTTTAAAACTTAACCTTAAAAATAAAAGACAGACTTTACAGTCTTTTTAACCCTATTGCACCAACAGTTGTGCTCATGCCAAACTCTCTCTTCCCCGGGACATTGTAGAATCCAAAGTGTGCCCAAACCCTGGCTTTTAACGAGGACGGGGCGTGTCGGGTCGAATCCCGCTCTCCCCCTGCTCCACGCTAGCGGACGCCATTTAGAAAACGGGAGCTGGCTAACAAGCTTGCTGTACGGTGGCCCAGTGGATACGTAATGCGATGTGCGGTACGCTCGGGAGTAGGAGCGGCAAAAAATAAAACTTAAACGCGTTTTAAAATCGATTTTGGGGCATTTTGAATCGATTCAGAATCGCCAGGACTAGGAATCGCGACCCTTTTAAAGAATCGATTTTTTTCAGCACCCCTATATTCCACATCTCAACTGATCTTACCTGGACCCTTAACACTTCACACCTCACAAAGAATGTCCAGCAAAGACTTTTCTTTCGGAGGAAACTCAAACAGACTGGACAGAAGAAAGCATTCTTTGTCTCTGTGTGACTGTTTGGTTCTCCAGCTGTACAGTACAAAACAGGAAGGACCTGACCAGAGTGGTGAGAACAGCACAGAGGATCATAGGAATTCCACTACTAGATCTTGACTCTGTGTATGCTGACCACCTGCAGAAGAAAACCAGCAACATCGCTGAAGCTCCCACACACCCAGGATACCATCTTTTTGTTCCTCTACCTTCAGGACGGAGATACAGGACCATAAAAACCTGAACTAGCAGGTTAAGGAACAGTTGCTTTCCCAGAGCTGGATCATCCATCTCTCCCCCTGCATAACCACACCCTTAAGAATTTATTCAGCCATATCCTGCACTATTTATTCCTCTCTTGCAACGTTTCACCAATAACCTTAAATCACTGCTATTATTATTTTCATTAGTATTTTTATTATCACAATGGACTGCTGCTACTTTAACATATTAATACAGTATACAATGCTATATATGCATCACACTATACTTTATAATTATGTTTAATAATTACAATGGTACTATAAGTTTATATAACAACATGAACAATACACTTGTAATGCTTTTATATTTCATGCTATATTATATCACCTTTATGTGCCCTTAAACTTGAATGAGGTAAGAAACAGTGCAAGATAACATAAGTACATAAACATTCAGTTATGCATAGTTCATACAGTATGTTTATTCCTAACTTCTGACTTTATCGTCTCTATATTTCACTTAATGACAGATGAAGATCAGCTCCAACATTTACCATAAATAACCTGATCTCTGACACATCATATTATAATCTAATTTGTATGTTACCATAGTAACAGAAGCATGTGTGGGTGGAGTTTGATTTTGTTTAAACAAATGTCTTATTCCACACGGTGAGATGTGTTTTGGTAAAACCAGTGTGACCAGTTCAGAAGAGCAGGATAAAGGAGTAAGCATCATCCACCTGTTCTCTTCATCCAGCAGACTGTTGGTAAATCAAACGAGTCTCTTTATTAGCTGTTTCTATTTCTGTGTTGTTTCCCTAGCTGAACTCTTTAAGCTGAAATCTTAACCTCATAGCATCACAATATCAGTCAAAATTCTATATTACTGTATTATTATTGTTCTTTTGTTTAGGGGAGTGAGATGGATGGAGGCAGAGGTGAGGACTCGAGTCACATGATTAGGACTTGACATGCGAAGGCATAAAAAAAACAGAACATTTTTTTATGTTCACATTTACATTTACATTTACAACCAAACAAACACTGGCTAAATATCTGATCTAATCTCAGATTAGATTTATAAAAACAGATTTTAAGTATAAAAGCAGAAGAAATAATATAAGAAATAATCAATATAAATCACTCTCACAATCACACATAGAAACTCACACAGACACAGGGAGAACATGCTAAATTCCCCTTATCAGATCCCTGTGTTTGTAAGAAGGAAATGTTTCATGCATTACAGATTACATTATATAAATATTTTAGTGCTAAATGGATTTTAAATATCAGACAAGTGCAGCACAGCCACCTCCAGACTCTAGGAATTACTAGGAATTACTGTGTGTGTGTGTTTATGTTTTTTTTATTATTATTATTTTAACACTGGATCTGCATTAAAATGTAAGTTAGTGGTTGAAGGTATTTTTTATTACAATAACTGTCACAATAAAGTTTATATCCACAGTTCAGAATAAAATATTTCTATTATATTTTATATTTACAGAGAAACAAAATGGCCATGGATCGTGATGTAAAATGTTGACGCCTGTTCTCCTGTAGCTGTCCAGTCCACGATCTTTACTCCTTTATCCTGTGGAGTTTCGCTTTGCATTTTCATTCGACTCTTCCGCAGTTCCGGATCTCAGCGAAGAGAATCTTCTTTTACTCCCAAATACACTAGTGGATTATTACAGGATTACATTATTCAGAGCTGTGAACTTTTCTCTAACTGTAAGTTATTCTGTATCTTTTCTGTACTCAATTATGAATGTATATTTTATATCGATTGAGACTTTTGCGGCCTGAACCATCATGACTCCTCCCTAATGATCATCTCCGTGTGACGCACTTTCATTCTCTTGTGTTCTTTCCGTGTTTGTTAGCGCATTTTTTTAAAAAAAGTTTACATCTTGAGTATTTTAAGACTAAGCCTTTTCAGAAACATCTATATAAATAATCAGAGAGCTGTTTTGTTCTCGTTTGTTCAGTATCTGTGAAATTTAATGGATGTTTAAGTTTCCGTAGCTTTCGTGGCTCAGAGTGACGTCATGAGACAAATAAACTTCCATCGAGTTACTTCATCATTTAACAGACATTTTAATACGAGAAAATTTTTATGATGTTAAAATGGGGCCAAAAGTTCTGAGAACCAAAAAAACCCAGAATTCACAACTAATAAATGACATTTTATAATTTAGAAAAATTTATAAAAACAGGTTTGTGAACTGAATGACAATTGTCCATTTTGTGTTTGATATTCTTAAAGAATCCGTTTTTGCTTTCGTGATTTTTTTTCCAGTTACTCTTCTCTCAGGCTCGCTTTATATTTGTATGGCCCGGATGTTACAGAGGGGGCGGGATCTACAGTCATTGTCTGCTGTAATTATTATTATTTTTATTTTATTTTTTTATTTATTTTTTTTTAATTATTATTATTATTATTATTATTATGTACACAACATAGATTACAAAGCTCTCGTAGGGAAACAACTAAGTAATAACTAATACAATTAGGTCACAAAATAGTAGAACAGAGAAAATAGTTAAACATATAGCAGAGTTGGGGGAAAATTTACCAAAAAATAAATGACATGTTAGAAGGAAGGAGCAGTGCATAACATAAAGGAGCTAAAGGACAGACTAATAAAAATAATCATTTAAACTAGTAAGAAAATATTAATGTCTTTCAATATTTTCTTTCCTAACTTGTTCATATTTGTCACTTTCAGTGAAAGAAGATACATTTTGAAGTAATTTATAAACCAGTTAAAGCAGGGTTTACTGTTTCTCCATTTACTACAATGGATATGATATTTACTCATAAGAATGACTAGGTTAACCAAGTCAGAATATTCTGAATTCAAGTTCCCCATGTAAAAAACAATGTGAGAAATATTAAAAGCTGGAAGATTAAGAATTTTGAGTGATAACCAATTATGAATGTCAGACCAGAAGCATTTGACCACAGGACAAAGAAAAAATAGGTGTTCCAGGGTTTCCTCACTTTCATTACAGAAGGTACAAGGATCAACTTCAAATTTAAATCTTTTTTTTTAAGAATTCTGCAGCTGGATAAATATGATTCATTATTTTGAAATGAGTTTCTTTGACTTTCAGAGAAACTGGCCATTTGATACATTTAGAAGCTGCTTGTTTTATAATAGACAAAGAAAGGGATTCTGGCACCTTTAATTCTCTGTTATAATCCTGAAAAAACCTGGACTTAAACATACTACTAATCAGCTTATTATTACATTTATTATCATACAATTTAAAGCCATTTAGATTTAAATTAGGAAGACATATTTCTACATTGCAATATTTCTTAACATTTTTAATTAATTGTAATAAGGCTAAAGGAATAGCTTTACATATTTTGTTGAATTCCTTAAGGGAACATTCAATTTTATATTTATTTTTGAAAACTAAAATGTCTAGAAAATTATCATTTTGGTCTAACAAATGTTACAAAAACTATATCTTTTATAAACCAGTCATATTTAAAGTGTTTTCCTATTAACCAAAACCACACGATTGTTCCAGAGAGTTGAACAATGAGGAGAAAAATTATGCGTAAATATCATTTTCCAGAAATGAAGGATTTGTTTATGAAAGTTTGAAAGCTTACAAGGAATCTTATTAACCTCAAAATCACATTTCAACAGAAAAACAAGGCCTCCAATTTGATCAAATATAGACTTTGGAATATGAAACCACATTGAATTTGGCTGCAACAAATAAGATTTAATCCAGTTTATTCTAAAAGTACCAATCAATGACTCAACATCTAGCGCTTTAATGCCTCCATTTTCATATTCTTTTACGAGCTGAGAACTTTTAACATAATGAGTTTTGTTTCTCCATAAAAATTCGAAAATAACTGAATTAGCTTTTTTAATACTGCTAGTAGAAATATATAGGGAATGACACGGATAAATTAACTTAGAAATTCCTTCAGATTTTGATAAAAGAACTCGTCCAAAAATGGTGAGGTCTCTTATTAACCATCTACTGAGTGATTTTTTCATATCTGCTATACGGTTGAAAATATTAACATCTTCTCTTCTGATCATATTTTTTGATAATGTTATTCCTAAGTAATTAACTTCTGGTACAACTTTAATTGAAGCAATAGATGACTCAGTGCTAGTATGAATAGGAAGTAATTCACATTTATTAATATTTAGAGATAATCCTGATGCTCTGGAAAATGTTTCAATAATTTGGAGAACCTTTCCTACCATAAACTTATCCTTTAAAAATATTGTTGTGTCATCGGCAAATTGACTAATTCTAAATTCTCTATTAAAGATGGTAATACCCTGAATTACTTTTGAGTTATGAATAAGCAATGTCAGTAGCTGAGTTGTTAAAATAAATAATTTTGGAGAAATTGGGCATCCTTGTCTTATTCCACGTGTTACTGAAAAACTAGGGGTCAAACCAGGGTTTAAAGAGACAGAGCTAGTAATATCAGAATAAAACATTTTGATTATTTTACAGAAAGACTCTCCAAATCCTAAAAACTGCAAGGCCTTCAGTAAAAAGGGGTGTTCAATGGTATCAAAAGCCTTAAAAAAATCTAGAAATAACACATAGCTATCAGTTTCAAAAATTGACTGTAATCTAACAAATCCAATAACAATCTAGTGTGGTTGTGGATATTTCTGCCTTTAATAAAAGCAGATTGACATTCATTAATTATATCAGGAATGCCTTCATTTAGTCTGTTTGAATAAACATGGGCTAAGAGCTTGTAATCATTACAAAGTAAGGTTATTGGTCTCCAGTTTTCCAAAAGAAGGTTATTTTTATTCGGCTTTGGAATTAAGGTAATAAGACCACGTTTCATAGTAGGTGATAAATTTGCTGATTCTATACATTCTAAAAAGGCCTCATATAGTAAAACTCTTATTTCTTTCCAAAAGAATATTAGAAATTCCACAGTCAATCCGTCAAGACCCGGAGACTTGCCTTTAGACATTTTTAATAGGGCTTTATCTAGCTCTTCAATTTGCAGTTTTTCATCTAATCTCCTTTTAAAATTTTCATCCAAATCTTTATAAAAATCCTTCATCTCTCCAAAAAATTGAGAACAGTCTTCCAAGGAAAAATTGGTCTTAAATAGGTTAGTATAAAAACTTCTGATTGCTTCATTGATTTTATATTGGTCTTCAGAGTTGGTACCATCTATAAGCAACTTTTGTATTTTCTTTTTTGTCTGTCTATGTTTTTCCAAATTAAAAAAGTATGCAGTATTTTTTTCACCATCTTCTATCCAGCGTGCTCTTGATCGAATAAAAGCTCCTTTTGCTTTTTCCTGATAGATATTATCTAACTCTAACTGAAGATTATTAATTAAAATTTGGTTCTCTGAAGATGAATTAATGTTATGACAAAGTTTATTTATATCTCTAATTAATTCCTGTTGTTTTATCCTCTTTAGTTTAGTAATATCTTTACTAATTCTTATTGCAATTCCTTTTACTTTAAATTTAAACCATTCCCATTTATTTAAGGAAGACATTTTGAGAGCAGTTATTTCTTTAACCAACTCCAGAATGTCTCTACAAAACAATTTATTTTCAAGAAGATTGTTATTAAATTTCCATATATTAGTATTGATTTCAGATCTGCCTAAAGTTATGAACAAAAAAATGGCACAGTGATCAGTTAGAGGTGATGCCGAGATATTACATTTAGAAATTTTATTAATTAAATTGTTAGAGATCAACCAAAAATCTAGTCTTGATTTCAGATTGGTGTTAGCAGAGCTAAACCATGTAAACTCGGTTATGTTTGGGTTTTTCCATCTCCAGCAGTCAATCAAGTCCAGATTTGAGGCCAGTTCAGATAAGACTTCATCATACTGGTGATGATATAACTTTCAAGGGAACCGGTCAAGCCAAAGGTCTGGAACACGGTTAAAATCGCCCCCCCATAATGATTTTGTCTGTTGAGTAAGTCATTTTCCATCTTTCCATCAGAGTTTGAAGTGATTTAAACATAGATTTACTTTTTACTTTTTGATTAAAGCCATATATGCATACCAAAATGTAATTCTCGTTATTAAATTCTACTATCACCATTAGCCAATGACCATCTGAATCACTAATGTGGTTAATAACATTTCCTGGAAACCTATTAAACAAAATCATGACACCTGCAGAATGTGATGTTCCATGACTGAAGAATACAAGATCCCCCCACTGCTGTTTCCAAAACCTAGTATCACTTTCAACTGAATGAGTTTCCTGCAAAAAAAATACAGTTTTGTTATTTGTAAGTGTTTAATGTAATATTTTATAATTAAGAGTGTAGATAATAAAGTCCTGATTTATGATAATAATAAAGATTCACTGTAATAATTTATTCTACTGATTATTACACAAGTTATTAGTTCTGAAAATATCAAAATGTACCAAAGGATTGGGAGGAAACTTAAATATATTATAAATGTAGTTTAATAAATTAATTCTCATCCCTAAACACTAAAATTAACTAATAGTTCTGTTCTGGATTAAATATGTCCTCAGTAACTGGTTTCTCAGCACCTTTTTAACTTTCTCTTTTATTTAAGTATTGAATTTTCTCTTCTAACTGTCCAGCAGTAGTCTGTAAACTTTAAAGGCTCCCATTTACCCTAATCTCTTTTTTTCTATAGTCCCAATATCCTGGTGAAATCGCTCACCATGCTCATCACTGACTGTTCTGTCATTTAATAAACATGTTACAGCCAAAGTTCTTTATATTCCTGAAGGAACGTTCTCCACCAGATCTTAAGAGTTATCTGCTCTGATGTTTCCAAGGAAACGTGCTACTCCTTACTGGAATGTGGCACATGCAGCTTTTTCTTCATTCCTTTATCTTTATTTTACTTTAGTTTGAGAATTTACAAAGAAGATACTGAAATGCTTCTGCATTTTTGTCCATTTCCTTCACAAAGTTCTTCATAAGAGCAAACTTGATCTGTAATGGCGGTAGCTGAATGTAATTAGGATTAAATAAAGTGTTATAGAATGATGATGCAATACTGATGATGCACTCATTTCCTAAAGTTATATCAAAGTCTTGGAG
>JAUZSV010424101.1:0-18267 GCA_034780495.1 Parotocinclus cesarpintoi
TGGTGGTGGTCATTTTGTTGTCCTCCACACAAGCCACTACTTCAGACAGGAAAAACAGGAGGCTCTGAAGAGCCTCCCGATTCTCATCAGGCAAAAGGAAAATGGCAGCTTGGGCAGCTTCAAACTGTTTATCCTTTGGGAAGTCTGTGATGGATGAGAGGAAGTCTTTCAGTCTACACACATTATTCTATATTGAAGTCAACTGCTTAATTCGCATTTATTGGATACCTTTGATAAATCATTTTTATAGCCTCAGTATGGAAAAAAGGTCTTACATTGGTAAATGTGCAAGAAACTTTCACACAGCTTGCTGGATAAGATGGGCTCGGGTAGGTCTCGGAAATATTGCTTCAACATGTCGGCCACATCGAAGGCAGATTGGTCTTCAAAGGACACACCATCAGGATCAGCCTCCACCATGTCCCTAATATACTGAATTCGGGATTTCACGCCAGACTTCCGGAAGAGGCCAACCTGTTAAACAAATTAGTTAAGAGCTATACAATTTATCCGTAGTTAATACTCATGTAAAGAAAAAACCTTATCATAAAATGAAATGCTCACTCAATCATATGAATATAGTGTAGCTAATTGTAGATTGTCCAAAAAATATAATATGACTTTTGCTCATGGGATGCTTGTTAAAGTGTAAGTACTGAAGTATCTGTACTTTCTACTCACTGGATTTCCAAAACAGACTTACTCTGAAAGTAAACCAGCAAATTCTCTGTGGTTTAATGGAAAGGGAATTCATTCTAAGCCAAGCCCTACTTTTGACACTCATAGATATTTAATCTTAAATCGATTCAATCAATAAATAGTCGTCTCATTTGTTTAACTGGGTTTTTCTTGTCTACTTTTAACATTTATGTGAAAATCTGCACCAATGTACAACCCCAAATCAGAAGAATTGTTAACCATGTCCAGACTTCTCTGGGTTTCTAGGATGGACAATTACACAGTGAAAACGTGTATTGTGGTCAGAGGAGTCAGTATTCCAGAAATAAACAATGTGTGTTCCGAACCAAAGATTAAAAGGATCATGGTATTGAATTGCGTCACTGCCCTTGGCAAAGGTAATTTACCATTTTGTGATTGCAGCATTAATGCAGAAAAGTACATTAAGATTTTAGAGCAACATAAGCTTCCTACAAGGCATAGGCATTTTTTTAACAAGACAATACAAAACCACATAATTCACACATTGGCCTGTCTGCAGTCCTGACCTTTCCCCTATAGAGAATGTGAGAATAATTTTGAAACAGTGTTTGAAGGAAGTATGGGACAACATAATTCCTGAAACACCTTGCTTAGTATCATCAGTGCCAAAACATCCTTTAAATGTTGTGAGAAGAAATGCCAACATTACAAAAATTCACACATTTTTAGATTAAAATAAAAAAAAAGAAAGAAAGAAAATAATAAATTATATATATCAGAGTCACCTCTGATGCTCGGGGACCTCACCTGATCGAGGCATTCTGTCTTCAGATATTCCATAGCTTTAAGGATGCTGGGGGGCAGAGGTTTCCCTGTCTGCTGGACAATCTGGATCAAAGGTACACCAAACACCTTTCTGCTCTTTTGCTCAGATGATTTTGTGATTCTGTACACCTTTGGCACTGTCCTATGGTGAAAAACAAGCAGCCTATTAGATGAAGACATAAGCATGCCGGTTACTAAACATTTTTGCCGTCAGCATCCTAGTGTTCTAGTGTCCCTTGAAAAATATTAAATCCATCTCATCATGTATCCCTTGCGTGGTGAGTGTGCAAGTTTGATATTTATCAATTGCAGTGCTGCTCATCTTGTGACTTCCTAAGTGTTTGCATTCCCAGGGAAGTTAGTAATAAATCTATAACGTAATTAACCTAGGAACAGTGGTTTTAATCCTTGAGTATATACTGATATGTTGATGAATGTCTCATGGTAAAATTCCAGACTGTTTTATTAGTGTGGTCCATAGTGATTTCCATTCTGAAAGACTTGATTTCATTAGCCAAACTAAAGTGCCATGGTCAGAAGCTGTGTACCTAAAGAGATAATCTGATCCAATAGAGAGTGTCTGTTGTTTAATTCAGATTCATGAACCTCCAAGGGCCTGTTATATAAATCAGATTTATGTTCCTGGTTTGCTACCTAATCTTTTCATTTGCTCTTCCATTTAGGGCATGCCTGTGCATAAACAAATAAACCTGGTAAAGGTGTCTAAAATTGCAAGGTAAATTTTAACACTAAAATGAATTGTATGTCATAGATGAGCAATAAAGAACAAATTAACGTTAAATGTTTTTTATTAATTGCATGAACTAAACATATGAGTATTTACCTTGTCAGCAGCATGGCTAACAAGCATGCCCCCCCCCCTAATTTTACAGGAGCACAGCAAAATTTTACTGGAGCACATGCCAGATATGTCTGATGACACCCGTATATGGCAATCCCACTCTGTATCTGAACAGCCAGATCAGAATTCATGCAACGTTTTTCGTCATTTAAACTCGGCATTTGTTATAAATGTGTGCCAAGTAGAAGGGAAAATGGATCAAATTAGGCTTTTTAAAAGGCATATGCTCCATGTTTGAGGACATTTCCACAGAAATATATGAATATGGTCACATTAGGATGTGGCTGCAGTGGTGAAGATAAATAAAAACACTTAAAAACTAAGTTTAAAGAAACCACGGATGCAAACCACAGAAGCTGCCATGACCAAGACATAAGCATTAAAGAAGTCCCTGTTCCCGTTGACTCTGTTTTGATTGTTTATCTGTGGCTGAGCTTTTCATGTGAAGCATTGCTCTTTTGCACATGCACAGCAAATGTATAAATTCCATTAAGAAGATGCATGAACAGCCTATAAATATTGGATTTTGGAGAAAAATTCAGACTTTGTCTGCTGTGTGAATGGAGGTGTAGATGGGCCTTTACATTTTGAACACCGCAGCAAGACAATCATACCACAAGCAAAATCGCAAAGAGGCCATGCCGAAAAAGTTGTGGAAAGGTGCTGATAGATATTCTCTGAACAGTGGAATCAGAGTGGAAGCCTTGCCTTTGCCGCAAAGTTAAAGTAAATGTCTTGCTTTTGAAATCCCTGTTTTGTCCAGTGAGTTCCATGCAACAGTTTCGACTGTCTATAAATATTGAATGAATCCCTAAACAGGACTCACAGGACTACCTCCTCTCTTTTATGCTGCCTTTGTTCTTTACTAACCCCCCAACCTTTTGATCTGTCTAGCCCATCTTACCAGTTCCAGCCTTGCTTGCTGAAGGGCGAGTGCTTGTCCATCAGAGCAGTGAATCTCAGCAGACTAAACCTCTGTAGCATGGTGACACAAGGGGCGAACTGGGCCTCTATGCCTGGGGTGGGACTACTTCTGAATATCTGTTCACTGCACCAGTAAGACTTCTGAGTGCTGAAATGTACAAAACCCTACAATTTCATTTGCCATCACAAATCAGCCGACCTATATACAATTTTCAATAATTTGGTGTGGCTCTTACCAGACAGGTGGCTCTATGGGCTGAATAATGTGTGACAATGCCTGTGAGCACTTGTCATAATTTTGCTCTGGTCCAGTCTGCTCTGCTGCACCTGGCTCTTTGATCTCGAGGTGTATGTCAGTCAGAGAGGAAGGTGAAGTAGAGCTGGTGTGAGAAAAGTCTGAATCTCCATCTTCAGACAGCTTCTCTGTCCACGTAGTAACCAACTCTTGCAGTCCATTAATACGTTCCATTACGCTGTCCAAGGCCGAAAACACATCGTCATCTGTAATTTGCAAATGATCTGGTACATTGTCATAAATGCTAACGCGATGGTCGTATGATGCCAGCGGACTGCGTGGTGGTTCCTGGTCTTTGGAGCCGTTGCTTCGACATCTTCTTCCACGGTAGCCATGGAAGCTTCCCGTTCTCCAGTTGATGGTGTTATCAGTGGGTGAGAGCATAGGGTTGTGCCTTAGGGTCGTGGGAAAGGTGCCTGGCTTATGACCATGGGGTATCTCAAAGATAGGGTTTTCATCAAGCATGTGTTGGTTGTGAAGCACGTGCTCCCTAACATGTGAATGGTCCTCCTGCATTTGTATATCTCGCCTTTTACAGTTACTTCGAACCTTCGTTACTGGACTGGGGGTGCTGAGAGTGCTGCTGTTCTCGGACGGACTACTGCTGAAATCAGAAGGTGTACAATAGGTTGGACTGCATGCTTTATCCTGTTGTTCTGGAACTTTAAGATGGTAAAACTGCTCTTTGTGGTCTTCTCCAACTTCTGCTTGCAGAACAGGACTGCTGATGACTAACCGTGCTTTCCCAACTTGGTCATTAGGCCATAAGGTTTTAGGCCGCAGTTTGAGCTTGTCTATTTTACAAAGGAAGCTCTGACCTTTCTTCAGAGGAGGTTTGTCAGGGAAGCTGCAAGGCTCTCCCGGCGATGGAGGTCCACTGCAGGAGCTGTCTTCGAGCAAGGGCTTGTGGGTTGAGGAGCATCTGGAGGAGCTTCGGGTTGTCTCAGAATCTTCAGCAGTCTTATAGGTGCTACATCTGCCTTCACTATCAGCACTGTTGGAGCTGTGTATGGAGAGAGTCTCGTGGTGATCGTTGCTGTCTGACAGAGAAGCCTCACAGCTTATTGCTCTCCTAAGGCCTGAGACAGGGCTTGTCATGGATGGCAGGAAATCCATGCTGTCTGTCCGTGTCCAGTGCCTCGTCTTTCGGTCGAAGGACCACTTGGGACTGATGGCATAGGCCTCCATATCCTCATCATTTTCACCCTAGTGATACAAAAATGAGAGTTTGCAACAATTATTTTGCGAAAAATGTAAGAAGACTTGAATATTGTATCAAGATATTAGACAAAGTCCCTCAGAAATGTTATTCTTGAAGTTATCCAAAAAAGAAGTTCAGGATTTTTTTTAACTTGTGAAGGAATCTTTGAAGTATGCAGTTTTAATCTCAGGTTATGGACAAACTCACTCGTCTTTTGAATCTGCTCAGATCCAGCTTCATCTCCACACATTTGTTTAAGGTTCCTAGTCTCCTGCATGCAGAAACAATATGTGAAGTTAAGGAAACCCAGCAGTAAGAGGTTCCCATCAGATCATCAGGCAGTTCTTACATACATAATGTACTCACGTATTCAACTATCACCCTACCTGCACAGGGACTCTACAGCATCACTATCCAGGAACTTATGATCACTCTTCACCCAGTCTATGTCAACAGGGAAGCGGCAATCTACTTGGCAAACAAGGCAAATTGATTTGCCATATATTAGTGTTTGCAGTTCATTACAATATGGTAATTAGTACCACCCCACCCCAACCCAATCAATTTATTTAAAAGGACAACAGGGAATCCAACAAATAAATATTTACCTTTGAAAAGCTGGGCATACTGGGGAAAGCCAGCTGCTCTGAGCCAATCATATGCCTCCTTCGCTTCAATCTCTACAAAGAGAAACGGTGCATATAAAAAGAGTCAATTCAAATTGCTTTGTTTTTACCTTGTAAACAGTAGGAATTACAATATTACAAATTAACCGAATTTACTTTGCTTAATTAACAACATGACACTTTTATTTCCATAGTCCCTCTCTCTGCTCTGCTGCCCCTTCGCGTTTAACTTTGCTTTACATTCATTTCTTTTGGATTACTATGGTGAAAGTGCTGACCGATTAGTTGCTAATTAAATGTATTTAGCTTTCGTGTGGTGGACATAAAAAGAATATATTCTGCATCCATCTATTCCTCTGTCACCCATTTGTTTTCACCTTTTCAGATTCTTTCCAAACACAGCAGAGCTAGGAACAGATGGTGGAAACAAATCCTTTCTTTTGCGCTGCCTGGCGAGCCATAAAACCTCAGTGCCTGGGGCAGTTTCTGTCTTTCCCATAGGCGACTGTAGGGTCAAGGGAAGACAGCTGGACCAGAAGCTACATGGAGCAGATGGCTTCGATAAGTAAACAGTGAGGAAAAGGCAGAGAGAATGCGCCCACTGCCTGATCTGATGCGTGAAGACTCGAAAAGTAGACTAGACTGAATGTACCTGGCTTTGCTTAGTTTCACTGTTGTGGCACTTCATCTAAGACGAGCAGCCTCATTGTGTCAATAACAAACGAAATGGAGCATCTTGGAGATGACCCACATCTGCATTTTCTAAAGTATAGTAAGGACAGCAGCATGAAGATGGATGATCATATCAAGTGACAACTTTGGTGCAGCTCCTTTAGAAGGACAGAATCGACGCATATCAAACCCTCCAACACCGATGTGCTCGTGCCATTTTTGGTACTCTTGCGTGCGAATTACATAAGTGTGATGGTGTCACGTAGACATCCTTTCGTGCAGGCATTTCCTTTTCTAAATACTATGGGCGGCCCTACAGGAAGACAAGCTTTTAGAGCTCGGACTCTGATAACAGATGTAGCGTGCGATTGTCCTCCTCCCATTCAAGAAGGCTCCACAGCCTTTGAATGGTTTGGGAGGGTTTTGCTTGATGGTGGTACGTGCTCACAAACTACATGCCTTCTTCACGTACAACATTAACAAGGGAGGTCATCTGACTTAACTTGGACATGAGCCGGCGCATGAAGTAAAGTAAATGAAGAACTAGAGTTACTCATTCACAGTTACAGATTCTTTTCTAAACCAAGGCATCTGTATAAAACCACAGCAATCAATCAGATATGTCTGATGGCAGCTTGTGTCATCATAACCTTGAGAATGTCCTATCAAAGAGTATGGGGTAAACTTTAACTGAGTCAAGTTAGGAAAGTGTGACATAAGGGAGTTTAGAAAATGTTCCAAAGTTGTATAATGATAAGTCGACTCTTAGGATTTAACAAAAGCAAATGGAGAAAGCTCATGGTACATAGTTCACTATGAAATGTCATCAGTATTACCAAGTAGCATCACTAGACATATTCAAAATACCATTAACCATCTGACTTAAAACTCAGCCCAGAGTGAGTCTAATTTAGCTCACAAACCAGGAGTGGCTGTCATGCATTTATTATAATTGTTCCTTTATGAGCAGTCACAAACCTAAAATGATACAATGGTTTCATCACAAAAATTATTTAATTGCTTTTGTCAAGTTGATGGACTTCTGAATATCTGTCACACAACCTTATGTAACTATCCAAAAAGACAGAGAAAGATGAACAGTTTAAATGTGACAATGGTACATTTACCCCTTAATGGTCCCGTACATATTCCTGACATGGCACAGAGGGTTTTAAGCTCTCTAAGTATATCATATTTTCCATTGCCTTAGATTTCCAGCTGGTGTTTCCCCCTCCTACACATGTACAGTTTCATTAGTGACAGGTTTTTGGGTGCAAGCAAGTCCCCCTTTGCTCTTGCCAGGTCTTGTAGGTAGAGAAGCATTAGGTCATAGGGGTAATTGCTCACATGCTCTGTTGATACCTCTTGTTGCTAACAACAAATGGTTTAGTCAGAGCCAAAGGACAGAGGAGCTCTGGTGCTTCTCATTGCTTCACAAAAGCTTGCGCATATTAATGACTATCAATATATTGCATTTAAAGTTAACAGTCAAACCAGCTTTGCTTTGCAGGAGATATAAGATAATGTAATTATTGCTGGTCACTTGTGTGTCTGAACAAGTTCCATTTCAAAGACCTTGTATGTTGTTAAGATATGAAAGATGAAAACCCTTCTGAAGGTTTACATTCACGTTTAAACTGGATAGTCAATATTTTTACATATTTTTTGTAAAAAATAAATAAATAAATAAAATATATAAATATAAATATATATGGTGTAAATTATTTATTATTTACATCTACATTTTTTGCATTTAGCAGACACCCTTATCCAGAGCAACTTATACAATCTTACAATTTTTGCAATGGTGGATTAAGGGCCTTGCTTAAGGACCCAACTGTGGCAGCTTGGCAGAGGTGGGATTTGAACCCAGAACCTTCAGGTTAATTTTATGACCATTATTTAAAATCCTGAGCTTATACTAAATGATTAAAATTCTAAACTGACATAACTATATTATGTACGTTTAATTTAAGTTAATTTAATTTTAATTAGTTAATTTTTATTAATAAATAACTCCTTTAAGTAGTTATATACTTTATACATATACGTATATATATATATATATACAAGTATAATACACTATAATACAAGTATCATCATTATACAATAAATACAAGTGTATCAGGTCTTAATTAATAAAACATAAAAAATAGTATATTTAACAACTCAGATAACATTCATATTTGTATACTATTAATATATTTAAAAGCATTTCTTATATTTTTTTTGCATTGAACATGTGTATATGTTTATGGGATTTATGTGGTGTTTTTGAAGTTGCACCTGACATTTGTTATTTAATTTGTACAATAAAAATGAACTGTATGATGATGCATATTATGTTGCCATAATGATATTTTAGAATATATCCTATTCCAACTTTTGTGCACCCATGCTTGAATTGCATGTTGACACAACAATAGGGACCAACCTTAAACAGGACATATTTTGGCCAATGTTTGGTTATTTTTTTTAAAACCTTAACATCTGTAAACCTTTTACACATGCCACATGTGTGGTTTTAAACAGCAAGTTTTAACGTGTATGCATTAAAATGTACTTAAGTGCATTTATGATGAAAAAAATCATATAATTTATAAAACTAACACGATCAGGGGGTGTCCAAACTTTTTACCCAAGACTGTATGTGTCAAGCTGAGTTTAAAGCAAGCTGACGACTGATATATGTTTGTCATTTTTTCATTCTTTACACACAAAACCTTAATTAGGTACATTCAAAAGCTCTGCAAAAGTAAAGCAACGCGTATCTGATATTTGTTTGCTCACAGTTTTACATTTAATTAATTTAGGAGCAATGCAAGCCCATTAAGTTAGTCATTAAGTTGTTGCACCTGCTTTAGAGATCCATTCTCCATCTCCCCAATACACATGCATCATTTCCAAACAACAGCACCGACTACACACTTTTTTAATTGGCATGGGATTGTTAATAAACAGAGAAGCTTTTGAGGAATGCTGTATATGCACATTTAAAAGTTATCTACAGCATGCATTTGTCTTGTTTTAAGGCTAAAATAGAAAATGTCAAAAATTGCCTTACTTGTTATCAGCATTTTGTAGCGTTGTCTCCTTAATCACCAGATTTTAGAAATTAGTGCAATAAATAATACAAAAATAGTCAGCCATTGGGAGTTCTCACAAAAAAAAAAGCTTGTTCTCTTATTTAGAGTGTGAACAAATGGTATCAGTGACTGCTTTCCACCTTCAGTGGGCTAAACCTTGTGCTCTCCACTTCGACATAGAGGGTGGTTCCCACAGTATGTCAAAGAAGACAAGTTATGTTTGGACAGCCCAAACACACTTAAGGCAATCACTGGAAAACTGCCACATTACGTCTGGCCATTTGCGTAATGAATATTTGTACTGAAAGCTGTACTGTAATAACTGTGGAATGTGTGTGGACTGGAAAATATTTAACTTTACATGACCAGTTTGTAATGCATTAAACTTTTAAGAAAAGCAGCACCCATTTACTTTATTTAGTTATTGATTTAATTTATCAAGTTTTACCCTGACTTTTCCTGGTCACAAGCTGGGGGGGGCGGGGGCTATCACAGAGGACTCAGGGCACAGATGTCAGCATGCACTGGACTGGAATCTCATCAACCAATGGATGAGTTTGTGTGTAGAGTATAAAAATACTCTAATTCTCAAATATTGCTGCCTTGCCCAGTCAACAACACATTAATGATATTAGTTCTGACATTACATGCAACAGTAATGAGCTGATGCAGCAGTCTAATATTGCTTATTTTTACTGACCTTCACTTTGGAGTGAATCCACATATAAAGCTCTAGTGGCATGAATTTCGGCCTTCTCGACCTTCTCATCAATATCCTATCCAATGACCAGAAAATTGTTGGTCCAAGGATTCAATTAACCTCATGCCAGACCCATGGGACAGTTTGTCCTTATATTATTCAGTTTTAATATGTTAATGTCTTGGGAAATGTGAAAAAGACCAACTTTATATGATCACAAATAGGTTTATCCTTTACAAACAGGCCGAATCTCATATAAAACTCTCTCTTACTGAAAATGTATTCATCCCTTGACGATATTCCACAATACACCAGCTCCCCATTACATTATTTGCTTCCCTTCACATTGAAACCGTGACCACAACCACTGCTTATATCACTAGAGGTTATGTGAATGTAGTTTGCTAAGTATAATTACTTACAAAAATGACATGTATATAGTGCTCTCAAAGAGTTAGGATGCTAAAAACCACCCTTAAACTATGTGGATATTGACGAAGCCCATTGCAGCTAACAGATTTTGACTCTTAAAGGCTCATTAGAATTGAGTCCTTGATATCTCATTAGCACTAATGGCTCTCTTAGGTGTTGATTACATCCTCTCAAAAGCCTGAAGTTTGGTTCCAAGAGAAGTAAAGTGTATAGCGTTGTCTCCCATCTATTTATTGCCCTTGAAAGGCTTAACGAAGAAATATTCTTCTTAGCACCGAAATTGACCTAATGTGTCTTTCTGCAGACTGAAGATTAATTCAAACTTTCATCTTGGCACTAAAAATCTCTGGATGAGGTCTGATGGGAAAATAAATCTACTATCTGTCGATAATAGATTATTTATTTGAGAACGACACATTGGTTAATGGCTGGGAAGAAGCCTAATGTGGGAATTGGGGAATAGGAGGACAGAAACATTGCTCCACAAAGGAGTACATTCAATGCAAAGGTATGATGCTCCAGAAATTAGGTAACCTTGCAGCTCTGTCATGATGTAATCCATATTCAAAATTGTATTATGCCCTGCGAATAATATTTAATACTTTTATGTCTTAACATAATATTTTTATGTATTATGTCTTGATCACCCTGGCAAGGGAACAGGAGCCTGTTCTTGGACAATTTGGGGAGCAGCTGTGAGGTTGCCCTGGATGGGATTACAGTCCATTGCAGGGCTGTGTTGAGTTTGCTGTTGTACTTGGAGATTATCTGAAAAAAGGCCTCTCCTCATACAGACACAGCCAGTTGTGTGCATCTGTCCCAGCACAAAGGTGGGGGTCTGGTGCATTATCTCCAAAACCCCAGCCCCTCCACTCTTATTGTTACTGTTTAAACTATACAGGTACTCCCAATTTTATGGTAACCTGACTGTATTTCTTTACAATGAGAATCCAATAATAAACATAAATGCACATTCGGTAGAAACTGTACTCTGAATTTAGAATTTTTGCTTGGCAAGTGATTTGCAATACAATACACTCTCATTCTCTGATGAGAAAGTTGGCAGTGCTTGATGTAATGAGTCATGTGCAGGTTGTAATGAGTGCTAGGAAATGTAGTAAGGAAAAGCCGTTGTTGCGTATATAATCCTCTTTGTTTTTCACCTTCTATACATCATTCAGTAAATTACATGATATATTTAATACTTTATTATAAAAGTATTTATATATAAAGTTCTATGTTTATGATATTGCTCACTTGTACTTAAATGTAAGTGATTTAAACATGTGTAAGGTACAATGCACTCTATGATACTCTCCAGCACTCAATTTATGATAAACTCATGATGCATTTGTCAGAACTTTTCCCCATTGTAAACTGAGTGCCTGTATGTTGAAAAGGTTGTGGAGACCCCCAAAATAGATACAAAACATAAATATCACAATGCAGTTTGTCTTTTTGCAACCACAACATATTTTACTCTTCTGAGAAGGGAAACCCTGGCTAACTGTTAACACACTTTCATCCATCTGAAGTGTCTAAAAAACAAAGGTGGAGAACCCGTTCTATATAGATTTCTCTATGTAATTTCACATTGCAAATTTGCAGGCAGCCAAAGGAGTCGTCTCAAACAAAGACCACAGACCATTTCTCTATGGACCTAAGTGTCATTTCACATTTTGTGTTTGCAGAGAGATAGTATGGTACTGGATTACAGCTGTTTTCTGGGGCTTTGATACCAGTAAATCAGTGTTATTTAACATTGTATCAACTGCAATGGCCATTTCAGTTCAAGATTCTGTCGAAGCTAGTCACACACAGCTTTGATACCAATAAAGAAAATTGAAAACGAGGGATTACATATGTGAGGAAAATTTTGAAACATTACAGGAAAAAATAAGACTGGAGCCAGGGTGACTTTGCTTGTTATCTTAAGGGTTAAACATGTCAGTGTCTAGCAGAAAGAGACAGGACGAAGTCGACAGTGCAGAGAAAACGGAAAACATGACAGGACCACTGGCTCCGCTGTGTCCCCTGCACGTCCTACCCTTTATTGTGCATGAAGTCATTTAGCAACAGGACACAGCACTCCTCCCATCACTGCTTCATTTATGATGGCAGTTTTTGCCCAAACTCCCAGCCAGCATAGACCTCTAACCCTCATGTTCTACATTAGTAGAGATGAAAGTCATGCAAGAAGGCAATGATTTCAAAAACACAACAAAGGGAAAAGTGTGAGATATTTAAACAGTGTTGAATGTCAGGTATACACCAAAATTCTCCACAGTCTTGAAGAATAGAAAAACACATCACAACTGGACTTCAGAGCAGTAGATACCATTTGTTCTCATACTTCACCATCTGGAAATATGACTTGGTAGATGCCTGAGGGGCATTACCTGGCCAAAACAATGTTCTTGGTGTAGGGTCTTGTGATGTTTTTGATTATTTAGACTGAATTGTTTATAAAGTTAGAATAATTCTTATACAAACCCAAATCAGAAAAAGCTAGGACATTATGGAAAATACAAACATAAATACCCAGCAGTGTTCCTTACATGTACTTACATTTATTAACTTAACTTTGACCTAAAGATATTTCATGTTTTCATGTTTTTCATGTCTGGTCAACCTCAATTTCCTTGTTAATATACATCCATTCCTACATTTCAGGCTTGCAGTGCATTCCACAAAGGTTAAGACAGTAATGTATTTAGCTCCTTGGAATGTTAAAATACATTTTGGCACAAATGATAGCAAGCAATTTAGTGTTTCAGTTTTATTCTTTTTTCCAACTTTTCCTGAAAACATGTCTTAAGATGTCATTGTTGTTGAACAGGCCAGTCCATTACCTGTACTCTCTTCTTTTACAGCCTATGTAATCTGTGCAGCAATGTGGTTTTTCATTGTCTAGATTACAAATGCATAGACATCCCTGGAAAGGATGCTGTCTTGAAGGCAGCATATGGTGATCTAAAATGTACTTTTCTGCTTTAATGCTGAAACACAGAAGTGAAAATAACCTTTGCAACATTTGTTGACCCCCTTCCCATCTTTGTTCCTCGTAGAATCAGCTTTTCATGGATACTGCTTTAGCACTATTTTTTATTATTAAATTCACCTGTGGATATCACCTGTTTGAAATCAATTATTTTTTTTACCTTATCACTAGCTCTGAATTGCCCAAAAACTAAAATATATTGTGTTGATACTGGTCGCAATTAACTAAAAGACACACCATGTTTTTCTTTAGTTTTTTTGCATCTTCCAACATGTAAAATTCTTAATTTGTGAAAACAATAAATAAACGATTAAGTTTACTCTGGGTGTTCTGGTTTCCTCCCACAGTCCAAAGACATGCTTCAGGTTAATTAATGACATTAAAGTGGCTCTAGTGTGTAAGCATGTGTATGTGTGTGAGTGTGTGTGCCTTATGATGAATTGGTGCCAGGTTTAGGGTTGTTCCTACCTTGCTAGCACCCACTAGGCATCAGTTCTCCACCTGTCCAGCATTATGTGGATAAGAAACATAATAAATAAATGAAATAATTACTTATTGAGGAGATTGAAGCCTAAGAAAGTATGGTGTTGAAAGTCACCAAGTTGTTCAGTACCACCCATTCTTCTGCTATTGTTTGTCTATGGGTAGTCCATAAATGTGTTTGGCTGATTTAACCCAGATCATTAATAATTATAATAAGAAAGCATACATTTTATGCTATTTTGTATTTGTATATTGATGTAAAATTGTTTTACATGAGCAATTTTACTGGACAATGAAAGTCATCCCTAATGTCACCGAGCACATTTTATCATTGTGTGCATTCATTGCAACACAGAGTGGCATATGCCGTCTTTGAAAACCTTTGGATCTGGCCCTGTGTTGTCTCCATTGTTTGCTTTAGGTCCTCTGCAGTACTGTTTGAATTCTGTGAAAGGCACAGTGGGCTGTCTAGGATGACTGCCATTAACAGCAGCTACTGCAATTCCCCTTTCCTTCACAAAGCAATGACTTCCTATGCTTGAACGCCAATGGAGGGCGGGGCAGGGGGACTGTGTATGACAGCAGCACAACCCCCTTGTGACCACGTCTGTTTTCCATGTACTTGGACGTGTGCCTAATGTTTTGGGTATATTTATCTATGGTTTATTTTTGTACACGTCAGTGAGAGTGAATAAGAGATGCTATTAGTCTTAACAAAGGTATTTCCCTTGTTAGTAGACGTTGTCTATGCCAAGAGGAGACTTCCTTCCACGGCACTGTCTCCATCAGTAGGCTGGTCCTTATCAGGCTATTTTGGTAAATCCATAATCTTACTGATGTCACATACACCGTATTTACCTAATGTGTTATTTTTCAGCACATATGTATCAAAGCTTAATAGCTTAAATGGAAATGTAAACATAGAGACATGTCGTGTCAGGGGACTGTAACAGTGACAACACATTTACCGTAGACTTACACCCTGTTCTCTGTAGGTGCTAGAGCCTGACCCTGACCAAGGAATAGTAATAAATAAAATGTGAAACATTGTATTACATGGCATTTTAATGCTGATATGAGTTGGTTAAATTGATCAGATGCCCTTATCCTGAGTGGTTTACAACTGATAAAGTTTTCAAAGCTACAGTCTAAGCAACTGGGGGATAAACACCATGTTTAAGCGATCAACAGTGACAGCTTGACTTTCACTTTTCAGGAACAATTAAACCCTCATATGCACCCACAGCCCCAGACCTGTACCTAAACAGTAAATCTACTGTATCCTATGTTCACATGAGAGATAAAAAAGAATAATGCTTTCTGGGTGCCATATTTTCCCACATAAAGTATAGTGCAAAAGTCATTTGATCAAAGCCACCACTGCATTAGCATAATGACCATATACACTTATTTATCAGTCTGTTTATTAACTTACAAATAAAACATACAGAAATGTGTACATACGATTAAAAACAATCTGGAAAAAATGGTTTCTGTAGGCTGCTAACCTTCCAAAAACATCCCTGATCAAGCTTCTTCAGACTTCAGACAGACTTCTTCAAAGTCAAGGTGGCATTCTGCTGAAGCCACCAGATGCTGCGACTTCTCAGGTCTAAGAGGAGGGCACACCAAATACTGTAGCCCATAGAGGCTTTTTAATACTGCATATAAATATCACATGTTTTATGGTTGTATTCTAATAAAGTTAGTGAGAAACAATTATATAGGGTTATTATTGCTAAAATGGCATGGTGGCCTGAAACTTGTACAGTACTTTACTGTATGCTGAAAAGGTTGCCAAATCAATGAATTTTAGTACGGACCCTTGAATATCTCATATTTTCCAACACATGTTGCATTTTACTGGAGTTATTTGGTGGGAAGGGTCTTTCCATCTGAGCAATTAGTCTTCTTGGCTAGCAGGGTGCAAGTGGAAGAAATGCATGTGAAATTCAATTTAATTATTCCATACAACAGAGTATAATAATATTTGTTTATTGGTTTCTCTGCAAATTAGAGACTGAAGATAGCTTGCCCAAAATGGTGTAATCCTGGAAATGTTCAGAATATATGTAACAAATCTACAAGAACACGTCTACATCTATCACATTCTATGTCCGGATTGATTCTAGACAACATGACTTTTCTCCATTGTAGAGGTGTGTTAAAATTGTGTTACCACATGCTGTGGACAAATGGATGATCAGTTAATTCTTCTGTGTTCTGTCAATGATTGCTGGAATTTATGATCTTTGGCATATCTTAGTCTTTTACGCCTTTTCAGACTGGGGAGGGTTCTCTTTGGAATCCTGATAGATCTGACAGGCACTGCTATTGTTCAAGTGTAAGCAGTGGTCACACTAATAATTGCTACTATAGCATATAGAAGGTGTTTTGTTCTGATTTTGTTTTCAGTTGCTGCATTCAAATTCCCTTTATTTTCTGGTTACAGACAGATGAAAAAGAACTCTTGCACAATACTGCAGATCCTCCTCTCACTTGTTCTTGAGACCGTCTAGGGTTATTAAATTGTTGCTATCGAGAAGCTTGTATACCTTGCCTATGATCTGTTCTACCTTAGTACAGAGAATACAGTATAGGAAGGACTTGGAAAGATATAAAGGGAAACAAAGCCCCTTCTTTGTATTTTTCTAAAAAAAAAGTTCAATCTAGGGGAGAAGGTTCTGTCAAATTGTTGCTGAACAGTTGAAATTATGCTAAACATTATCTATATATAAGTTCTGAAATCATGCAATCCCAGTCTTAGACAAAATACTGAACACTCCAACTATCATTGGAAGGACATTTGATGCAAATACAAATGCCTGTCTAAACTGGTTCAAAGATTGTCTGACTGTATAACAGTGGTATCATTACTGTGATAAGGCTTTTCCTATAAAATTTGAGACAGAATATAGCTGACAAGGAGGTGGAGCAACAGGAGAAATTCTTAAAAACATTTATCAGAATCAGAATTATTTATACACTTCATCCATTATATTAATTCCCTCATGCTGATCTATTTACATTTTAGGGGTGTCATACTGTTGATAAATGTGTTAAAAAACCTAAATCTGAAAAAAGATTTTGTTAAAAATAGAAAGACTTTAAAACAAATCTTAGTAAGTAATCTTTGTAATCCAGTTTTCCAAATATTTGAATTTATTTGTACCAACTGTAAAGGGAATTGAGCTGAAGGAGGAATTCATTTCAATTATATTAACAGGCATCAGTTTGCTTTTAGAATGATTTGTGTTATATCCAGGTACACCAATTTACTTAATATTTCAAGCAGTCTGGGGAGACTTGACAGAGAGTCCGATTTGTACAGGAATAAATCATTCATGTAGAAAGATAATATATGCTCCTGGCAGCTACAACTCATTCCTTTGTTATAAATAACTTGTAAAAGGAACAGTGCTGGTGGTTTAGTAGCAATGTCAAGCAGAAGAGTGGACATAAGGTGAACTTGTCCTGTGAGATAGCTTATCATTTGTATATAAAAAGGTTATTGGGGAAGAGTACAAGGTCTTAAAATAAGACATGAACTTTGGCTCACAACCACCCTTTTCAAGAGTGTAAAAATAATCCCTATCTGCCCTGTCAAAAGTTTTGATGGTGTAATATTGGATATAGAGGGGTTATAATGGTTATGTAAAATACAATTATTCATTCATTCATTATCATGGGGTCATAGGCCAGCCGGTTCCCACCCAACAACTCTGGGTGCAAGGGCAAGATTTATATAAAAAAGAAGACCTATTTTGATCAAGCCTGTTTGGTCTTGAGACACAATGGAGTAAAGTCTTATGGCTAAAGTTTCCACAAAGATCTTTACCAGGAGCGTTCCTAGGATCGGAGCTTTAGGGGTACTGGGCAATTGTATTATATGTAAAAGATGAGACAAAGGAAGACAATAAATAATAATAATAATAAAAATGAAAATGAATAAATGAGAAGCAACACTGCTTAACAAACAAACAAACAAACAACAAGCATTTTTCCCAGTAAGAGACAAATAAATTCCATATCTGTTTACAGCATTTGTCTCACTGATTATTGAATATTGATTGATACTGGATAAATTTGAATGGATATGTATAAAACTGACTAAATACTATGATAGAAACCATGTGGTATCAAATTCTATAGTTACCACCTCATCTTAAGACGGACGTATGAGCACCCTTTTGTGTTTTACAGTATTAAAGACTTACTTTCCAGATTAAAAAATAACTGGTCAGTCTTTAAGTCTTACCTTACCTCTTAACTTCCACTTTAGGGGTAAATAAATGTATATTGTAAGTTTGCCCCAGAGAAGTTAAGTTAAAATCTAAAGAATAAGAGCATATAAAACAGTTAATTCAATGAGCAAGTATGTGTACATGTCATTTAAGACTTTAACTCCTGTAACATAATTGGACATGGTGACCATAATAACTCTATAAGTCTACATGTAATGTATTTGTGGTAGTTATATGCTGTAAAAACCAGCAAACC